>CM056385.1:49268723-49358817 GCA_029718625.1 Synaphobranchus kaupii
TGGAAAGGGCTCAAACCGACATGCAGAACAGTCATAGACGCTCCCAGAGTGGGAAAGGGCTCAAACCGACATGCAGAACAGTCATAGACGCTCCCAGAGTGGGAAAGGGCTCAAACCGACATGCAGAACAGTCATAGACGCTCCCAGAGTGGGAAAGAGCTCAAACCGACATGCAGAACAGTCATAGACGCTCCCAGAGTGGGAAAGGGGAATGGAGATTCTGTGCAAGTCTAGAGCAACTTACACAGGTTCCTTTTTTTTTTTCATGCCATCCATTTATACAGCTCGATATTTTACTGACGAAATTCAGGGGTACAATGTACCCTTACTCAGACAGAGGCACTTCTATCTTTTCTTTTATTCTTTTCTAATTTATTTATTTTTAAGCTTATTTATCCTTTAAAGCTGTTTTAAGTTTGATTAAAAGTTTGATTAGTGACCGACGGGTCCGTCACTCTGTGGAGTGATTCAAACTGTGGAGGCTGTATGCTGCTCCCACCCATGGGCTAATACGTAAAAAGAGGCCGTAGTGCGCTCAACTTGAGGCCGTAGTGCGCTCAACTTAAAAGTATGATTAGTGACCGACGGGTCCGTCACTCTGTGGAGTGATTCAAACTGTGGAGGCTGTATGCTGCTCCCACCCATGGGCTAATATTTTTACAAAAGTCCTGCAGCGTAGCTGGCAGGCACCTGCAGCAGACCTGGCAGGTATAATATCACCCAGGGAGAGAGGCTGTACGGTGCGTAGCAGATGGCAGGTAGCAGGCTGTTTGTGGTAGGAGTGTTTGTTGGGGTATTGTTTTGTGGGCCCAACCAGTATTGCGTTTTATTATAACTGTTTTAACTTCTTATTAACATTGTTCAATTCTAATTTACTTTTTATATAATGTCTTTCTATGTCTTATGTAAAGCACTTTGAGTTGCCTTGTGTATGAAATGTGCTATACAAATAAACTTGACTTGACTTGACTTGACTACCCTTACTCAAGGGTACAATGGTAGCCTGGCAAGCGCCTCACCTATGAATCAAACCTACAATATTGTTGAGCCACAAACCCAGTCCCCTAACCATTATGTTACCAATGCTGCCCTAGTCACACCTCTCAATACACAATGTAATCATATTTTACTACAGATAATATCTTGTTACACATCTACACTGTATTTATAGGAATATTAACTTACAATTGTTAAATTAATACATATACAGTACAATTAATTAATATATTCCAGTTGATTATTGGAAACAAAGTTGCTGCTTGTAGCTTTCACACGTTTATTATTTTATTTTGTTTAATTATTTAATTTTTGTATCTTGTCACGTGCTTCATTTTTCTAAAGGACCTACAAATTCCCCCAATGTCTTATACCAAGGTCATTTTGAATGGCCTTGTTTTCATATTCTGCCCTAATAAACCTAGCAGGCTGTAGATTGGAAAGGCTATAAATAAGATCAGTGCACAAAAAAAGATGTTCAAATGAGGATTTTCTAGATTACCCAGTTAAATGTAGTCTGGGAAGCTTTTGTTGATCTAAACTAGTTTTTTTCTTTTTTAAATTATTTTTATTGCAGCACAGTTGGATACCTATTAGCATTAAATGTTATAACACCATTGGTATCAGAATTTTATTCTGCATACATATTGCATCTTATTTCATTCTGTGCATTCTTTCTTTTCTGAGAGTACAATGAAAGCCAAATGGCATTTGATTAGATTTCACATTCTCTAAACAAACTTTACATCCAAAAGTTATTGAATGCATTTATTCTCTCCCTCCTCCCACCTGGATCCAAGATTGAACCCAAAGTCATTTTGAAGCTGGATCTTTTGTCTGATATATCAGACAGCCAACCTTCCCAAAGCTTCCACTGCAAGTCTGTCACCACCAGGCACGTGCAGAAGTAGAGCCCCAGTCTGGCTTCAGCCCCTGCTCCTTTCCCAGTCCATATTTTGTAAAAAATATAATAATAAATACGTAAATAACGATAATAAAATGACTCATCTAATTGAAACACCCTCAGTCACGGATGACAAGCTGCTAAATAAAATGACACCCCCCCCCCCCCTTTCTTCTAGTTGTGGCTGCACCCACAAGAACTTCTCAACGACTTTACTTGATTGAGAGTGAAACGTAAGCGTACTGCACGCCAGACCTGCGTCAAAGCCGAGAGTGGTGGCCTTAATAACACAGGTATTCATGATATGATGTTATAGAATTGAATATCATACAATTTGATGGATGCATAGTCAGTTCGACTTGAGTATCTTAGCCACAACACAAGCCTACTCGCTATATATTAAGCTATATATATATATATATATATAGAATAGTTCATAGTGATGTTTCAGAATACAAGTGATGTGGTATTCTGTTGCCTTGCTCTCTCAAGTCGCTCTTCCCAGTGTGAACGTCTGTGGATTTTCACTTATAATGGAAGCTCACGGCATGTGGAGAGCAGACGTACTGCTGACTTGATGCAAGTTAAGGTCACGCATGATGTCGTCCACATGTAAAGCTAAATATAGTGTTAAAAAGTGTAAAAATATAATAAACAATTTTTAAAAAGATTAAAAGAAAAATCTCAGCAAATAGCATCATTGATCTATCTGCGTAATTAGGGTATAAGATGAAAAATGACCCATCTAACAGCTGAGTGTAACTGAGATTGGTTGAGTAATCATGGTACGTAATTTGGTCCCCAATTAGGCTGAAGAGTATGCCTTGACATTTATCAGATTTCTGAACGTTCCATACAACCATGATTGTACTGTTCAATACAATGCAGTTAATAAATGTTAGTTTCCAAGGAAACATGAAGACTGTACACTGTTAAAGTGTTCACGAGAACTATTCACTTTATCAGATACACTGCAGGTTGCTGCTACTACCTGTCTATCAAATGCTGTCCAGGCCGAGAGCACATGTACAGGCAAGAAACCTGTCATTGTCCTCTGGGAGGGTTCAATCAGAACTTTAAATTAAACGAGCCCGTCTTTTCATCGTGCACCCGAGTTCGGAGCATGATAAGGATTATGGCAGATATGGAGGGGTTGTAGTATAACATTTACTCATCTGGCTGAAGCATGAAATCTCTCTGGCATCCTATCCAGGTGCTGCATCAGAGGGGAAACAGTCCTATGAATTGGCTGTAATTGTGTTTTGGTCGGAATATCCGTGTGCGGAATCCCAGTTGTGCACGTGGGCCTGCATAGTTGGCAGAGAACGAAGGGGACTAGGACCCAGTGTGGCTGACCACAGAGGTGCCCGTATAACCTGTTCCAGACCCGGTTGGCTGTTTAGCTGGCCCAACTGCTTTCAAATATTTAGAAATGATGGGGATCGACAAATTATCACCTGCTTTTTCACAGAACTGCGTCATTTCATATAGACCCATACCTACAGCCCATACCTACAGCCCATACCTACAGCGCATACCTACAGCCCATACCTACAGCGCATACCTACAGCCCATACCTACAGCCCATACCTACAGCGCATACCTACAGCCCATACCTACAGCGCATACCTACAGCCCATACCTACAGCGCATACCTACAGCCCATACCTACAGCGCATACCTACAGCCCATACCTACAGCGCATACCTACAGCCCATACCTACAGCGCATACCTACAGCCCATACCTACAGCGCATACCTACAGCCCATACCTACAGCGCATACCTACAGCCCATACCTACAGCGCATACCTACAGCCCATACCTATAGCCCATACCTACAACCCATACCTATAGCCCATACCTACAGCGCATACCTACAGCCCATACCTACAGCCCATACCTACAGCGCATACCTACAGCGCATACCTACAGCCCATACCTACAGCGCATACCTACAGCCCATACCTACAGCCCATACCTACAGCCCATACCTACAGCCCATACCTACAGCGCATACCTACAGCCCATACCTACAGCGCATACCTACAGCCCATACCTACAGCCCATACCTACAGCGCATACCTACAGCCCATACCTACAGCGCATACCTACAGCCCATACCTACAGCGCATACCTACAACCCATACCTACAGCGCATACCTACAGCGCATACCTACAGCGCATACCTACAGCCCATACCTACAGCCCATACCTACAGCCCATACCTACAGCCCATACCTACAACCCATACCTACAGCGCATACCTACAGCCCATACCTACAGCCCATACCTACAGCCCATACCTACAGCGCATACCTACAGCCCATACCTACAGCCCATACCTACAGCGCATACCTACAGCCCATACCTATAGCCCATACCTACAGCGCATACCTACAGCCCATACCTACAGCCCATACCTACAGCGCATACCTACAGCCCATACCTACAGCCCATACCTACAGCGCATACCTACAGCCCATACGTACAGCGCATACCTACAGCCCATACCTAGAGCCCATACCTACAGCGCATACCTACAGCCCATACCTACAGCGCATACCTACAACCCATACCTACAGCCCATACCTACAGCCCATACCTACAACCCATACCTACAGCCCATACCTACAGCCCATACCTACAGCGCATACCTACAGCCCATACCTACAGCCCATACCTACAGCCCATACCTACAGCGCATACCTACAGCCCATACCTACAGCGCATACCTACAGCCCATACCTACAGCCCATACCTACAGCGCATACCTACAGCCCATACCTACAGCACATACCTACAGCCCATACCTACAGCGCATACCTACAGCCCATACCTACAGCCCATACCTACAGCCCATACCTACAGCGCATACCTACAGCCCATACCTACAGCCCATACCTACAGCGCATACCTACAGCCCATACCTACAGCGCATACCTACAGCCCATACCTACAGCCCATACCTACAGCGCATACCTACAGCGCATACCTACAGCCCATACCTACAGCGCATACCTACAGCCCATACCTACAGCCCATACCTACAGCGCATACCTACAGCGCATACCTACAGCCCATACCTACAGCGCATACCTACAGCCCATACCTACAGCGCATACCTACAGCCCATACCTACAGCCCATACCTACAGCCCATACCTACAGCGCATACCTACAGCCCATACCTACAGCCCATACCTACAGCGCATACCTACAGCCCATACCTACAGCCCATACCTACAGCGCATACCTACAGCCCATACCTACAGCCCATACCTACAGCGCATACCTACAGCCCATACCTACAGCCCATACCTACAGCGCATACCTACAGCCCATACCTACAGCCCATACCTACAGCGCATACCTACAGCCCATACCTACAGCCCATACCTACAGCGCATACCTACAGCCCATACCTACAGCCCATACCTACAGCGCATACCTACAGCCCATACCTACAGCGCATACCTACAGCCCATACCTACAGCCCATACCTACAGCGCATACCTACAGCCCATACCTACAGCCCATACCTACAGCGCATACCTACAGCCCATACCTACAGCGCATACCTACAGCCCATACCTACAGCCCATACCTACAGCGCATACCTACAGCCCATACCTACAGCGCATACCTACAGCCCATACCTACAGCCCATACCTATACGACATGCTGAAGCCATTCTGTGCTGAGCCAAACCAGCCTTGAAGATGATGTTTCATGAGAGGTTGATTTGACTAAGGTTCGCATGGGCCGCTACCATGGAAACCCAACGGGAAATGCCAACCGGTTCGCGGACCCCTACGTTACCTTTGCAGGGTTGGGAACAAAAATTACCAGTACTACTGGCCTTGTGGAGCCAATGATGTCCTGCACTACCAATACTACTGGCCTTGTGGAGCCAATGATGTCCTGCACTACCAGTACTACTGGCCTTGTGGAGCCAATGATGTCCCGCACTACCAGTACTACTGGCCTTGTGGAGCCAATGATGTCCCGCACTACCAGTACTACTGGCCCTGTGGAGCCAATGATGTCCTGCACTACCAGTACTACTGGCCTTGTGGAGCCAATGATGTCCTGCACTATCAGTACTACTGGCCTTGTGGAGCCAATGATGTCCTGCACTACCAGTACTACTGGCCTTGTGGAGCCAATGATGTCCTGCACTACCAGTACTACTGGCCTTGTGGAGCCAATGATGTCCTGCACTACCAGTACTACTGGCCTTGTGGAGCCAATGATGTCCTGCACTACCAGTACTACTGGCCCTGTGGAGCCAATGATGTCCTGCACTACCAGTACTACTGGCCTTGTGGAGCCAATGATGTCCTGCACTACCAGTACTACTGGCCTTGTGGAGCCAATGATGTCCTGCACTACCAGTACTACTGGCCCTGTGGAGCCAATGATGTCCTGCACTACCAGTACTACTGGCCTTGTGGAGCCAATGATGTCCTGCACTACCAGTACTACTGGCCTTGTGGAGCCAATGATGTCCTGCACTACCAGTACTACTGGCCCTGTGGAGCCAATGATGTCCTGCACTACCAGTACTACTGGCCTTGTGGAGCCAATGATGTCCTGCACTACCAGTACTACTGGCCTTGTGGAGCCAATGATGTCCTGCACTACCAGTACTACTGGCCTTGTGGAGCCAATGATGTCCCGCACTACCAGTACTACTGGCCTTGTGGAGCCAATGATGTCCCGCACTACCAGTACTACTGGCCCTGTGGAGCCAATGATGTCCTGCACTACCAGTACTACTGGCCTTGTGGAGCCAATGATGTCCTGCACTATCAGTACTACTGGCCTTGTGGAGCCAATGATGTCCTGCACTACCAGTACTACTGGCCTTGTGGAGCCAATGATGTCCTGCACTACCAGTACTACTGGCCTTGTGGAGCCAATGATGTCCTGCACTACCAGTACTACTGGCCTTGTGGAGCCAATGATGTCCTGCATTTGTTCAGTTCTTTGAATGTGCACTTCCTCTGGAGAGGAAAAAATATGAATTTGATTGGAAGGGAACAGCACTGAAAACGGAGCACCGATCTATTGAGCTTCTCTCGTTTTTCTGTCCAGGGCTATGTTTGAGACCTCAATGTGACTCCATGTTGCAAGCCTTTCTGGGCCACAGGTTGGGCCAATGAGGGTTCATCACAGCTGCCAGCATCCTCAGCGGGTCCTGGAAGAGCATACGGTCTTGTGACGGACCTGTTTCTAATAGTAAATCATGATGACATCAAGGCTAAATTGTACGTGTGCACGTCCTTCCCCATGACAGGGTTAGGGTTAGGGTCAGTATCCTTGGTGCTTTCAGTAGCATCTGTGGAAAGTAGTTGGGTCTGCAAAATGTGTGCCCCTCTGCTTTTGGAGCGTGTTACAACTACAAGGCAATTTGGCACAAAGGCGTCTTGTAACACATGTGCTTGGAGCTTGTGGGAGAAATCTCTTTGTGGTCATTTTCTTTTACTTGCCTTACTTTTTTGAATGGCAACAAGTGAGTGCACACTTAAACATACAAGTAAAATACAAGTTAAACACTTTGAGTGCACACTTAAACATACAAGTAAAATACAAGTTAAACACTTTGAGTGCACACTTAAACATACAAGTAAAATACAAGTTAAACACTTTGAGTGCACACTTAAACATACAAGTAAAATACAAGTTAAACACTTTGAGTGCACACTTAAACATACAAGTAGTAAACATGAAGTATCTGCCCTTGGACAATGTCCATGTAGGTGAACATATATATCTTTTTCCTAAGAGCAAAACAATGTAATTTTTAATAGCAATAATCTGACTGCATACAAATTTAAATGGAAAAGGCCATTCATTTCCATTCAATATGTGGCATAATGAAGTCAGTTACAATGTCGGTTAAATGGGTAGTTCAGTTTCTGGAGTTTTTGTACAAGCTGTTGTGCAGTTACTTGAAGTGTATGTTCTTGCTTTAACCCAACAATGTCCCTATAATATATATTGTAAAGCCAACAAGATTGCTGGAAATGTCTATAGCTATCTAAAATATCCTTCATCAAAAACAAAAACTGTAATGTAAGGTAAGCTATAAGATTTAAGATGGATATTTAGGGAAACAAAAAGTGTTTAGGTGTGGTGTACTAGCGTTTGGCCTCGTACACTCTGGCACTAAAAAACGTTCCTAAACTGTTTCGGCTCCTTAAAACCATCAAATCCGCACTGTCAGGGGTTTCAAAAAAGTTGTAATTGTAAACCCCTCGTAGCTAGGATTGGAAATTGAAAATAGGTTTTGAAAACCCTTAACTAGTTTTAGCCGTAAGTGTGCACAGAATTGGTTGCTTCGTGCACAGAATCATTTTGCTGGCGTCATAAATAAATGACGCACAGTTCCATTGGTGGTAGGCCACTTGCGAGTTCCGTGGGAATTTCAAACATCTTCACAAAGTTAATTTAACAGTTGAACATTTGTGTTTATTTTATTATTATATTATTTTATCTCTGTAATATGGCTGCCGATTGTGGTTCAATTTGGAAGGAGGAGGAGTCTTTACACCACTTGATGGCGGCAAATGATCCATGTTGTTTATTTTGTCACTATGGATACCAAGGAACACAAAATATCAAATCCGTTGTCAAAGAAACGTGCTGTGCAGAGAATTCTAAAACCACAGAATGCCTGCAAGTAATGTGTACGAGCAGTTCAAGGTAACAATAACCTCAGAACTAAAATGCGTCAGAAACATTTCGAAACTAAAACCCCAGTGTGTTCGAAGCCTAATATTGAACATTTATCAATAGCAGAGGGCGGTGCAGTGGGTAGCACTGTCGCCTCACAGCAAGAAGGTACCAAGTTTTAATCCCGGCCGAGGGCCTTTCTGTGTGGAGTTTGCATGTTCTCCCCGTGTCCGTGTGGGTTTCCTCCAGGTACTCCGGTTTCCTCCCGCAGTCCAAAGACATGCAGGTTAGGCTAATTGGAGACTAAATTGCCCATAGGTATGAGTGTGTGAGTGCCTGTAGGTATGAGTGTGTGAGTGAATGGTTTGTGTGTGCCCTGCAATGGATTTTGCTGGAGCATGTCAGGCAAACTGGTCAGCTAAACCACATGCTGGAGCATGTCAGGCAAACTGGTCAGCTAAACCACATGCTGGAGCATGTCAGGCAAAACTGGTCAGCTAAACCACATGCTGGAGCATGTCAGGCAAACTGGTCAGCTAAACCACATGCTGGAGCATGTCAGGCAAACTGGTCAGCTAAACCACATGCTGGAGCATGTCAGGCAAACTGGTCAGCTAAACCACATGCTGGAGCATGTCAGGCAAACTGGTCAGCTAAACCACATGCTGGAGAATGTCAGGCAAACTGGTCAGCTAAACCACATGCTGGAGCATGTCAGGCAAACTGGTCAGCTAAACCACATGCTGGAGCATGTCAGGCAAAACTGGTCAGCTAAACCACATGCTGGAGCATGTCAGGCAAACTGGTCAGCTAAACCACATGCTGGAGCATGTCAGGCAAACTGGTCAGCTAAACCACATGCTGGAGCATGTCAGGCAAACTGGACAGCTAAACCACATGTTGGAGCATGTCAGGCAAACTGGTCAGCTAAACCACATGTTGGAGCATGTCAGGCAAACTGGTCAGCTAAACCACATGTTGGAGCATGTCAGGCAAACTGGACAGCTAAACCACATGTTGGAGCATGTCAGGCAAACTGGTCAGCTAAACCACATGTTGGAGCATGTCAGGCAAACTGGTCAGCTAAACCACATGCTGGAGCATGTCAGGCAAACTGGTCAGCTAAACCACATGTTGGAGCATGTCAGGCAAACTGGTCAGCTAAACCACATGTTGGAGCATGTCAGGCAAACTGGTCAGCTAAACCACATGCTGGAGCATGTCAGGCAAACTGGTCAGCTAAACCACATGCTGGAGCATGTCAGGCAAACTGGTCAGCTAAACCACATGCTGGAGCATGTCAGGCAAACTGGTCAGCTAAACCACATGCTGGAGCATGTCAGGCAAACTGGTCAGCTAAACCACATGTTGGAGCATGTCAGGCAAAACTGGTCAGCTAAACCACATGCTGGAGCATGTCAGGCAAACTGGTCAGCTAAACCACATGCTGGAGCATGTCAGGCAAACTGGTCAGCTAAACCACATGCTGGAGCATGTCAGGCAAACTGGTCAGCTAAACCACATGCTGGAGCATGTCAGGCAAACTGGTCAGCTAAACCACATGCTGGAGAATGTCAGGCAAACTGGTCAGCTAAACCACATGCTGGAGCATGTCAGGCAAACTGCTCAGCTAAATCACATGCTGGAGCATGTCAGGCAAACTGGTCAGCTAAACCACATGCTGGAGCATGTCAGGCAAACTGGTCAGCTAAACCACATGCTGGAGCATGTCAGGCAAACTGGTCAGCTAAACCACATGCTGGAGCATGTCAGGCAAACTGGTCAGCTAAACCACATGCTGGAGCATGTCAGGCAAACTGGTCAGCTAAACCACATGCTGGAGCATGTCAGGCAAACTGGTCAGCTAAACCACATGCTGGAGAATGTCAGGCAAACTGGTCAGCTAAACCACATGCTGGAGCATGTCAGGCAAACTGGTCAGCTAAACCACATGTTGGAGCATGTCAGGCAAACTGGTCAGCTAAACCACATGCTGGAGCATGTCAGGCAAACTGGTCAGCTAAACCACATGTTGGAGCATGTCAGGCAAACTGGTCAGCTAAACCACATGTTGGAGCATGTCAGGCAAACTGGTCAGCTAAACCACATGCTGGAGCATGTCAGGCAAACTGGTCAGCTAAACCACATGCTGGAGCATGTCAGGCAAACTGGTCAGCTAAACCACATGTTGGAGCATGTCAGGCAAACTGCTCAGCTAAACCACATGTTGGAGCATGTCAGACGTGAGTTCAACCACATGGGAGTTAATAAGTGAGAAAATGGCACATCTCCCTGCAGTTGTCATTCATTTTCTATTGTCTGGGAAACCTGTGATAGATGATGCTAGTTTACCCTTCCAGGGGGTGGGTAACACTACCTCTCCAATTGGGGCCGGGAGACTGAAGAGAAAGCACTAGCACGTAGGTGGGAAGGAATTCAATATTATGTGAGTGACAACCATCGGAAAGAATGCAAAGCCTCCGATATTGTGGTTTTCATATGGGAATCAAGTAAGTTATTCTGCTATATTTGAAATGCATCGCATATCCCCTGGCAGGGCTTTAAGTGCCATTTTCCAAAATAGTCATGCAAAAGTATTTTTGTGAAATAGCTATGAAAAGTGATTTTATATGTGGCTCTATTTTATTATTATCATACAATAATATTTTATGTTGCTCTTATCTGTTTGAATTTAATTTTGATTTGGTTTCTTTTTTTTCATAGTTCAGGCTTTCAGTATGCCTGCTTCAACATGGAACCCCATCAGCTGAATGCCACCACACGTATCTCTAAGTATGCCTGCTTCAACATGGAACCCCATCAGCTGAATGCCACCATACGTATCTCTAAGTATGCCTGCTTCAACATGGAACCCCATCAGCTGAATGCCACCATTCGTATCTCTAAGTATGCCTGCTTCAACATGGAACCCCATCAGCTGAATGCCACCATATCTCTAAATTACAGCATTCCATTGACTTCAATAGTGAAACCAGACACTGAACTTACAATTTCTATATTTTTGCATAAGGTGATAGGCAGAGTTGATGATTTATATTTTCTTTGAACCCCCAGGGACTGGTCTCAAATCTATGCATGAACAATATCACATATATTGTGTTTGAGTATTGTGATGTAGAATCTGTATCTCAACAAAAAACGTTTTCAACGTACAAAAATGTCAAGTTACGCACGCATAGAAAAAACACTGGCTATAATGAAAAGAGAAAAGTTAAGCCTGCCATTAAAAGTATTGATATCAAAATGAGGCCATGTTGCAACAAACAATACAGGCTATATTAGCTAACACAAATTAAACAAGCTCTATTCCAGCAATTCTTTGCAATGCTATCCAATTTTTCCTAAATTATTTAATGTAACTTGGCCCTGTGTTTTTCCATTTTACCATCTGAAGAGAATGTGGTCATTCAAACTTCATGTGTCACATGGAAGTGTCAAAGGGCAATCATTTATAGTGGAAATAATGTGCAATTCAGCTGTGTTACACTTAAAACTTTTAAAAGCGACTACACTACAGTGTATATGTTTGAACAATTGTCTGCATGCAGTGCTTTTGGTGTGTGAAAAGCATGTCATGAATAAAATTATTGTTATTATTATTATTATTATTTATTTGGATTATTTGTACTTGAATAAATGGAAACCTGTGTGGTCCTACAGACCCTAAAGATTGTGTTCAAAAAATTGTGTTCGCAAATAAGATTATTTATTATTTTACATTTTAAAATGGGTAAAATTGATCTGACCCACACAGTACATTACTGGGGCAAACATACCGTATGTCTGGATATCTTTGTAAGATTCAAAATTTATTTAGTAGGCCTAAATATTTAAATATTTGTCATTTTTATTTATTTATTATTGTGATAGGTGTTGATTTAAAATGCTAAAGGGAAAATGTGACGTTCCCACGAAAAGGGTGATGTTCCTCGAGGTAGTACCCATGAATTATCTTAGTATAGTATCGGGATAAGGATCTCACATCCTTGGACAAGGTTACACAGTAGACTGAAAGCTGGACACAACTGTTTGCAACATTCTCAATGAATTGCAAAGTGAAGTGAAGTGAAATGTGTATTCCTATGTTGAAGAGTTATTTTTATTTAGACTCAAATCTATTTCACAAAAAAAATTACATTCTTTGTGTCTTAAATGATTCAAATATGTTTTCAAATGCAGCAATACTGCAGGGAAGGGAGGGGAGGGAAGGGTAGTTTTACTAGCATCTAGAAAGATTACTAGAAAGATAGATATTTTTTGTTTTACAGCCAAAACATAATTTTTTTTACTCAGTTTTTTGGGCTAGTGAAGTGCATGTGTGCATTATCCTTCCCTGCTACCATAGAACGGTACACACCACTGATGTTCGCCTCCTGATTCTGCTCAAGGCCAGACCTGGCAGCATAAACTTTATTGCACATTTTACAATCCAACACTGCGCATGCATAATGCATTACTGGAGCAACAGCATCTGTGTGAAATGTCTCCTGGAAAGTCACAGCTGTGCGATTCTTTATAGTTTGCTTTATGGATATATTGATGGCTTTGTTATGCCTCTCAGCTTCTGAAAAACCTCAGCTTCCAAAGCATGCTTACATTCATTCTTATCGGTAATTTGGATCAGTGCTCTGTGTGTCCTTTTGTGCTACTATATTGTAATTTCTGAGGACAAGTGAATTCACCAAACTTATATTTGTCCTGAAACTGATACCTGGGATCAATGCAGAATTTCCTAGAATGAACCCTGACCCTATTTGGATGGTGACCCATTTTTGCATAATCCAGCTTTTGTGGTACAGTACCCACCAGGGGCGTAGAGCGAAATTCTGGGCCCTGTGCAAATGCAGTCTCAGTGGGTCCCCTTCTGAGGGGCCCTCCCCCGCCTTGGGTCCCCGGGTCAGTCAGTCAGTTCCACTATTCCCCCCCACTACGCCCCTGTCCCCCCACTACGACACACTCCCCTGCCCCCCCACTACGACACACTCCCCTGGCCCCCCACTACGACACACTCCCCTGTCCCCCCACTACGCCACACGCCCCTGACCCCCCACTACGACACACTCCCCTGCCCCCCCACTACGACACACTCCCCTGGCCCCCCACTACGCCACACTCCCCTGTCCCCCCACTACGCCACACGCCCCTGACCCCCCACTACGACACACGCCCCTGTCCCCCCACTACGACACACTCCCCTGACCCCCCACTACGACACACTCCCCTGTCCCCCCACTACGACACACTCCCCTGACCCCCCACTACGCCACACGCCCCTGCCCCCCCACTACGCCACACGCCCCTGCCCCCCCACTACGACACACGCCCCTGCCCCCCCACTACGCCACACTCCCCTGTCCCCCCACTACGCCACACGCCTCTGCCCCCCCACTACGACACACTCCCCTGACCCCCCACTACGCCACACTCCCCTGACCCCCCACTACGCCACACGCCTCTGCCCCCCCACTACGACACACTCCCCTGACCCCCACTACGACACACTCCCCTGACCCCCCACTACGCCACACGCCTCTGCCCCCCCACTACGACACACTCCCCTGACCCCCACTACGACACACTCCCCTGTCCCCCCACTACGCCACACGCCCCTGACCCCCCACTACGCCACACTCCCCTGACCCCCCCTACGACACACTCCCCTGGCCCCCCACTACGACACACGCCCCTGGCCCCCCACTACGACACACTCCCCTGACCCCCACTACGACACACTCCCCTGGCCCCCCACTACGACACACGCCCCTGGCCCCCCACTACGACACACGCCCCTGGCCCCCCCACTACGCCACACGCCCCTGCCCCCCCCACTACGCCACACTCCCCTGCCCCCCCACTACGCCACACGCCCCTGCCCCCCCACTACGCCACACTCCCCTGACCCCCCACTACGCCACACTCCCCTGCCCCCCCACTACGCCACACTCCTCTGCCCCCCCACTACGCCACACTCCCCTGCCCCCCCACTACGACACACTCCCCTGCCCCCCCACTACGCCACACTCCCCTGCCCCCCCACTACGACACACTCCCCTGCCCCCCCACTACGACACACGCCCCTGGCCCCCCACTACGACACACTCCCCTGACCCCCCACTACGACACACGCCCCTGACCCCCCACTACGCCACACTCCCCTGCCCCCCCACTACGACACACTCCCCTGCCCCCCCACTACGACACACGCCCCTGTCCCCCCACTACGACACACTCCCCTGCCCCCCCACTACGACACACTCCCCTGCCCCCCCACTACGCCACACTCCCCTGCCCCCCCACTACGACACACTCCCCTGCCCCCCCACTACGACACACGCCCCTGGCCCCCCACTACGACACACTCCCCTGACCCCCCACTACGACACACTCCCCTGACCCCCCACTACGACACACGCCCCTGGCCCCCCACTACGACACATGCCCCTGGCCCCCCACTACGACACACTCCCCTGACCCCCCACTACGACACACTCCCCTGCCCCCCCACTACGACACACTCCCCTGCCCCCCCACTACGCCACACTCCCCTGCCCCCCCACTACGCCACACGCCCCTGACCCCCCACTACGACACACTCCCCTGACCCCCCACTACGCCACACTCCCCTGCCCCCCCACTACGCCACACTCCCCTGCCCCCCCACTACGCCACACTCCCCTGCCCCCCCACTACGACACACGCCTCTGCCCCCCCACTACGCCACACTCCCCTGACCCCCCACTACGCCACACGCCTCTGCCCCCCCACTACGCCACACTCCCCTGCCCCCCCACTACGCCACACTCCCCTGCCCCCCCACTACGACACACTCCCCTGACCCCCCACTACGCCACACGCCTCTGCCCCCCCACTACGACACACTCCCCTGCCCCCCCACTACGACACACTCCCCTGACCCCCCACTACGACACACGCCCCTGCCCCCCCACTACGACACACTCCCCTGCCCCCCCACTACGCCACACTCCCCTGCCCCCCCACTACGCCACACTCCCCTGCCCCCCCACTACGCCACACGCCCCTGGCCCCCTACTACGACACACGCCCCTGGCCCCCCACTACGCCACACTCCCCTGCCCCCCCACTACGACACACTCCCCTGCCCCCCCACTACGACACACTCCCCTGCCCCCCCACTACGACACACGCCCCTGCCCCCCCACTACGACACACTCCCCTGTCCCCCCACTACGCCACACGCCTCTGCCCCCCCACTACGACACACTCCCCTGCCCCCCCACTACGACACACTCCCCTGCCCCCCCACTACGACACACTCCCCTGCCCCCCCACTACGACACACTCCCCTGACCCCCCACTACGACACACGCCCCTGCCCCCCCACTACGACACACTCCCCTGCCCCCCCACTACGCCACACTCCCCTGTCCCCCCACTACGCCACACGCCCCTGGCTCCCCACTACGACACACGCCTCTGCCCCCCCACTACGACACACGCCCCTGGCCCCCCACTACGACACACTCCCCTGCCCCCCCACTACGCCACACTCCCCTGCCCCCCACTACGCCACACGCCCCTGGCCCCCCACTACGCCACACGCCCCTGCCCCCCCACTACGCCACACTCCCCTGCCCCCCCACTACGCCACACTCCCCTGTCCCCCCACTACGACACACTCCCCTGACCCCCCACTACGCCACACGCCCCTGACCCCCCCACTACGCCACACGCCCCTGCCCCCCCCACTACGCCACACGCCCCTGCCCCCCCACTACGACACACTCCCCTGCCCCCCCACTACGACACACGCCCCTGCCCCCCCCACTACGCCACACGCCCCTGTCCCCCCACTACGCCACACTCCCCTGCCCCCCCACTACGACACACGCCCCTGTCCCCCCACTACGCCACACGCCCCTGACCCCCCACTACGCCACACGCCCCTGGCCCCCCACTACGCCACACTCCCCTGCCCCCCCACTACGACACACGCCCCTGTCCCCCCACTACGCCACACTCCCCTGCCCCCCCACTACGACACACGCCCCTGTCCCCCCACTACGCCACACTCCCCTGCCCCCCCCACTACGCCACACTCCCCTGCCCCCCACTACGCCACACTCCCCTGCCCCCCCACTACGCCACACGCCCCTGTCCCCCCACACCCCTGACCCCCCACTACGACACACTCCCCTGACCCCCCACACCCCTGACCCCCCACTACGACACACGCCCCTGTCCCCCCACACCCCTGACCCCCCACTACGACACACTCCCCTGACCCCCCACACCCCTGACCCCCCACTACGACACACGCCCCTGACCCCCCACTACGACACACGCCCCTGACCCCCCACTACGACACACGCCCCTGACCCCCCACACCCCTGACCCCCCAGTACGACACACGCCCCTGGCCCCCCACTACGACACACGCCCCTGGCCCCCCACTACGACACATGCCCCTGGCCCCCCACTACGACACATGCCCCTTTCGATCCCCATTATGTAGAACTGACAATGATTTTGATCCCCATTATGTAGAACTGACAGTGATTTTGATCCCTATTATACAGAACTGACAGTAATTTTGAGCCCCATGATGTAGAACTGACAGTGATTTTGAGCCCCATGATGTAGAACTGACAGTGATTTTGATCCCCATTATGTAGAACTGACAGTGATTTTGATCCCCTTGATGTAGAACTGACAGTGATTTTGATCCCTATTATACAGAACTGACAGTAATTTTGAGCCCCATGATGTAGAACTGACAGTGATTTTGACCCCCTTGATGTAGAACTGACAGTGATTTTGATCCCCTTGATGTAGAACTGACAGTGATTTTGATCCCCATTATGTAGAACTGACAGTGATTTTGATCCCCTTGATGTAGAACTGACAGTGATTTTGATCCCCATTATGTAGAACTGACAGTAATTTCGATCCCCATTATGTAGAACTGACAGTGATTTTGAGCCCCATGATGTAGAACTGACAGTGATTTTGAGCCTTCTCTCTAACCCAATTAATGAAATCAGGGCTGAATTAGGCATATACAGTACCAGTCAAAAGTTTGGACACACCTACTCATAGAAGGTTTTTTTTCTGTTATTTTTACTGTTTTCCACATTTTGGAATAGTAAAAACATCAAAACTATGATGTTTCTGTGCCTGAATGGTGAATGGTTTATGGATAACTTGAAGGGTTTCTTCTCCTGACTTATTTTTCCATAGAGTTCAATAGGAAAATTTGTCAGGAGAAACAACCCTTCAAGTGATCCATCCATATCTACTGCATATCTGGCAGCAGAGTGATGGTTTAAGGCTTGTTTGATACGTCAGAGCCATTTAGCCAACCATGTGTTCCACACTGTTCCAGTGTAATTTAAAGTTAAATCTAGGTCCCACCCCCCAATTCCCATAGAGATCCATTCAAATGCAAAGGTCATAGTATCGCTTCTAAGAGTACCTGCAAATAAGATATCAGGAGTCTTTTGATATCCTTTTATACAGTCTTGATGGCATCACCTTTTTACCTGTGGGATGCCTGTTTACCACAGAAGTTGTTTGAGAGAATGGCAAGAATGTGCAAAGCCGTTATCAAGGCAAAGGGTGGCTACTTTGAAGAATCTAAAATATAATACTTTTTAAAATTTGTTTAACCCTTTTTTGGTTTTTGCATAATTTAATTTGTGTTATCTCATAGTTTTGATGTCTTTACTATTCCAAAATGTGGAAAACAGTAAAAATAACGGAAGAAAAACCTTCTATGAGTAGGTGTGTCCAAACTGTACTGTATCTAAAGAAAATCAAAGAAATTTACCACATAAAGGCTCTGAAAACTCAAGAGGACAGCCAGGTAAAGTGTTCAGTCAACTGGCTCTGAACCTCTCTAATCTATCACCAACCATTATACTAATACTAACCAGCATCAGGGCAACACTGCTTTAGTTACTGCCAATTAGAGGCAACCTAACTATGATAAAAACAAATAAAACACCATTCAGGCACAGAAAGATACAGTTTTGATCCAACAGGTTTATTCCTGCCCCTCAGCAGGGTAGCCCATCTCCACACTGAGCTCAGCTGGGAACCAAATAAACTGTCGGGATCTTAAAAAGTGGCGAATTACAACCACTAAGCAAAACACTTGGAACTGCTCCTCAAAATTGTGTAATGAGACTACATTCACTCAATGGGTACTTACATTATGAGGAAGCTTTTAGCTGGTTTTAATCCCCCCCCACCCCCCCCCCATGTTAACACTTCTAATTCAATTACTGACAATGGCAAAGGAGATACCGTCTGCACTTATACAATGAAATGTGCATGCTTGTGCAGGTGCAATGATTTCAGATACATAGGCATTTTCTTGTTTACCAAATAGCTGCCTTTAATCTTTCCACAGCCAGGATGAATGCTGGATTTGACGGCCCTGAGAATAATTACTTGGCATGTGGCTGACCAGCGATCCATTGGTTCATTGGATTGTTTCTCATCTATTGGTGACAGGAATCTCTATGCAGCTCACATACTCTCTGTGCCACCATCTCCCTCTCCTTGCTTCAGGTGCTAGCAATAACATTGCACATCAATTTTTAATACACGACCATATGCTCTTCTTGTTATTTTTTTTTCAGGAATATGTGCCAAATTGATATTAGTGAAAATAGGTTCAAGAGGAGATTTAAGATGTAAGTGTGAACGCAGAATGAGATTTAAGATGTAAGTGTGAACGCAGAAGGAGATTTAAGATGTAAGTGTAAACGCAGAAGAAGATTTAAGATGTAAGTGTGAACGCAGAAGGAGATTTAAGATGTAAGTGTGAACGCAGAAGGAGATTTAAGATGTAAGTGTGAACGCAGAAGGAGATTTAAGATGTAAGTGTGAACGCAGAAGGAGATTTAAGATGTAAGTGTGAACGCAGAAGGAGATTTAAGATGTAAGTGTGAACGCAGAAGGAGATTTAAGATGTAAGTGTGAACGCAGAACGAGATTTAAGATGTAAGTGTGAACGCAGAAGGAGATTTAAGATGTAAGTGTGAACGCAGAAGGAGATTTAAGATGTAAGTGTGAACGCAGAAGGAGATTTAAGATGTAAGTGTGAACGCAGAAGGAGATTTAAGATGTAAGTGTGAACGCAGAATGAGATTTAAGATGTAAGTGTGAACGCAGAACGAGATTTAAGATGTAAGTGTGAACGCAGAATGAGATTTAAGATGTAAGTGTAAACGCAGAAGAAGATTTAAGATGTAAGTGTGAACGCAGAATGAGATTTAAGATGTAAGTGTGAACGCAGAAGGAGATTTAAGATGTAAGTGTGAACGCAGAAGGTGATTTAAGATGTAAGTGTGAACGCAGAACGAGATTCAAGATGTAAGTGTGAACGCAGAAGGAGATTTAAGATGTAAGTGTGAACGCAGAACGAGATTTAAGATGTAAGTGTGAACGCAGAACGAGATTTAAGATGTAAGTGTGAACGGCATTTTTAAATGCAGCCACTTTTATCTGCAGGTCTCTCTGAAAGTGTGACATTAATCAAAATGATAAAATGACCCAAGTGTGGCTTGGTGTCAGATTCTGTCTCTGTAGTGAATCAGACACACTGTCTGATCAATATAATCCAGAGTAAGTGCTTGCAGTGGGGTTTTATGCTGTGATATTGGGGGGAAGATTCTGCTCCCACTACACAGATATGCACATATGCACACACATTTACACTCCTACAAAAGCACGCTTTCATGAACAAGCATTTACTACATCTACGTAAATGTACACACATATCCACTTACACACAAACACATCCTTGCAGAAATGTACACATATCCGTGCACACACACGCATGCACACACACAATATTCAGCATGACTGCAGGTCTGTAGAAGTGACCAGTGAGGTTTGAAGCATGCTGCCTTTTCTCTGTTGTCAGGTTAAATCACTTCCTTCTCTGCAGTCACATCAAGAGGTGGACATGAAGCATTATAATAATCACCTAGATGACAACACTTGAATGTGTAGCAGCTCAATGGAAAACCACATTCTGAACGACATTTAGATTTCTCTCTTGAGAAAGTCTAGGGGCCTTAAATATATGTGAAACATAACTGTAAAGTAATGATATATCCTACTATCATCAAATGGTATACAGTGGGGACAGAAAGTATTTGCGCAGTGACACAATTTTTGTTGTTTTGGCTCTGTACTCCAGAACATTGGATTTGAAATGGAACGGTGACCATGGGGTTAAAGTGCACACTTTCACCTTTAATTTGAGGGTTTTTACATCCATATCGGACAAACCATGTAGCAATTGTAGGCCTAGTCGGGGCCCACTTTTTTTAAGCACTGTCCCCGGGCATTTCTCCTCTGTTTCTGCATCTGGTGCTTCTTCCCGTAGGAGTCAAACTGTGTCACTGTCGGTTCTATGGTGGGAATGCATGAAAGAGAATTAATCTAACGTGACTGCACTTCTCTCTTTCCCAACCTCACTTCCGATTGGCACCATTGGCTGCCAATCACTACTGTGGAATCACAAATAATGGTGGACAAAATGGTGGCTGCCATTAGATCTATATACAGGGGGATGGACTGCAAAATGGTGGCTGCCATTAGATCTATATACAGGGGGATGGACTGCAAAATGGTGGCTGCCATTAGATCTATATACAGGGGGATGGACTGCAAAATGGTGGCTGCCATTAGATCTATATACAGGGGAATGGACTGCAAAATGATGGCTGCCATTAGATCTATATACAGGGGGATGGACTACAAAATGGTGGCTGCCATTAGATCTATATACAGGGGAATGGACTGCAAAATGGTGGCTGCCATTAGATCTATATACAGGGGAATGGACTGCAAAATGGTGGCTGCCATTAGATCTATATACAGGGGAATGGACTGCAAAATGGTGGCTGCCATTAGATTTATATACAGGGGATGGACTGCAAAATGATAAGCCCAGGCAATAGGCAGAACTATCCAGACATAGTGTAGCTTTCGCATGTGTTTATACAAGGAAGTCAGTAACCCACAGAGAAGTAATGCATATCGTTAAATATGCATTTATCTAGTTTTACATGCAATTAACGCTTTTTTGACAGCTTATACAGTTTGGGAGATACTGTATGATAAAAACGGTGTACACAAAGATGATGGCGTTGACACATTTGGTTTTAAAGGCTTAAGTCAAGTCAAGTTTATTTCTGTAGTGTCATTAACATATGAATTTGGTACTAGTGAGGAAAGAGTTAAAACGTGTCCCTCTTAACATTCCTCACTCGGAGGCACCAATGAATGTGCTGAATATATAAATATAAATTTATACAGCTTATAGGTAATTAAAAGGAATTTTAGAACTTTTATGACTTTCCTAGTTTTCCTATATGACCTCTATCATTGTGACCTCTGTCTCGTACTCCCCAATTCCCAGATGCTGAACTGGCATTGAGCTATTTTATTAATATTTTTAACTCGGTAGTAGATAAACATGCACCTTTTAAGAAAATGAGAATAAAGGACAGATCAAGTCCATGGTTCACTATGGAACTATCCACATAAATCAATTGAGAAATAAATCCTGGGCTATATCCAGACGCACACATGATCCGTCTCATTGGCTCCCATTAGTAAATTATCTTGTCTGGCAAAGATTCTAGAGTCATTAGTCAATGATCAACTTAAGGCATTTTTGTCTAGATTTCCAGTGCTGAGCTCTTTTCAATCTGGCTTTAGGGCTGGGCATAGCACTAATACTACTACCTCTCTTGTATTAAATTATATTGTGTCTGCATTGGATAACAGAAAACATTGCGCTGCACGTTTTGTTTATCTGTCCAAAGCATTTGATACAGTGGACCATTCTTTGCTTATAAATAAATTTGTTTAGATGTCAAGGCATGCTGATGGCTCCAAATGACCTCCTGACAAATTCAATGTGTAAAAATTGGCAATGATCAATCAAATTTCTTGCATATCACTAAAGGTGTACCACAAGGATCTGTCTTGGGGCCTGTCTTGTTTACTATTTATATAAATGATATTGTGTCAGCTCTGACTTCCTGAAAAACACATTTATAAGCTAATCTCGGGAGAGTGGGGGCTATTTTTAATCATGACAGCATGGCTGTATAACACTTTAATTCACTTGATTAATGGAATGATTCTATTGAATGTCTTTATTTGATATGTTTGTTTGTGTGTTGTGGGTCTGCCCCACTGTCTCTGTCTTTGGGGCGCTGGGGGCTACAACTGAAGTTCCCAAACGGGAAAGTAAAAGTCATTCTATTCTATAATACTGTCGTGTGTTGTTGTGCGGAATCTACAGAGTCTGAAGTTACAACATTCTTTCATTACTCTTCAAGAACAATTTGTTAATCTTAAACTTGTTCGGAACACAGAGAAAACAAAATGTATGCTGTTCTCCAGAGCGAATAAGATTGATTATAGCAGTTTCCAAATTTACTTTTTAGATAATACTGTTATTTAGAGAGTCCCCCATTATAAATATCTAGGTTTTTGGATAGATGACAAACACAACTTAAAATGAATGTAAACATTGAAAAAAAAGTTGAGGTCAAATTGGGATTTCTTTATAGAAATAAAATATAATTTCCTGTTTTCTGCAGAAAGAGTAATTGAAGCAGTCTTTCTCTCAGTTTTAGACTACAGAGACTATTTATAGACATGCAGCCTTAACCCTATTTACTTTGGCACTCCAGAGGCAATTTCCACCTGGTTTCTACTAGTTTATTTTAATGTCAATATCTGAAAAAATATTCCTTGCACATCCATGGCTTAAAGTTCGAATTGAAGAAGAAGCTGTATCATTCAGAAATTTGCAACATAATACATTTATTTCAGAATAGTCACATACAGTATATATATAATCTGAACAAAACATATATATAATCTGAACAAAAAAATTATTTTGATATCAATACTTTTAAAGGCAGGCCTAGTTTTTGCAAGTTGGAATTAAGGACTTATAGACAGCGCTCTGTAGGCTATGCGTGAGTAACTTGGTATGCAAGATCGCAAGTATGCTTCAATTTTAGAACACACTTGATGACGTAGTGTCAGAATACCTTTGATCTTACAGGAAAAACAATAGAATCACCTCCGTGAAATTACCTTACTCGATAACCTAGCAACGGTACAGTTAGCATTGAAATTAACTACAAATGTTATGGTACAGTGCATGACATTATTAATAATAAATATTATTTTGCCAAATTGTCGTTTTCATTGTTTGGACATTGCCATGGTGAAGCTAGCTATTTATAACTTTGTGTGTGAACCACCAATTGAGGTAATTGTATATTTTAACTGAAGATCTGTTAGTTACTGACAGCACAACCTAAACAGTAGCAGAATCAGCCCAGATCATCTCACGCTACCAGTAAAATGGAATAGTAAGACGTATTATATTTATGCTGCTTAGGTCATGCTGTCAGTAACTGTCACAAGCTGACCTTACAGTTTCCTCTGAGAAAGTTCTGTTTATTTAACTATGGAGCCAGTAGGCTAGTGCTGGATGTTTATTTAACTATGGAGCCAGTAGGCTAGTGCTGGATGTTTATTTAACTATGGAGCCAGTAGGCTAGTGCTGGATGTTTATTTAACTATGGAGCCAGTAGGCTAGTGCTGGATGTTTATTTAACTATGGAGCCAGTAGGCTAGTGCTGGATGTTTATTTAACTATGGAGCCAGTAGGCTAGTGCTGTCTGTTTATTTAACTATGGAGCCAGTAGGCTAGTGCTGTCTGTTTATTTAACTATGGAGCCAGTAGGCTAGTGCTGTCTGTTTATTTAACTATGGAGCCAATAGGCTAGTGCTGTCTGTTTATTTAACTATGGAGCCAGTAGGCTAGTGCTGTCTGTTTATTTAACTATGGAGCCAGTAGGCTAGTGCTGGATGTTTATTTAACTACGGAGCCAGTAGGCTAGTGCTGGATGTTTATTTAACTATGGAGCCAGTAGGCTAGTGCTGGATGTTTATTTAACTATGGAGCCAGTAGGCTAGTGCTGGATGTTTATTTAACTATGGAGCCAGTAGGCTAGTGCTGGATGTTTATTTAACTATGGAGCCAGTAGGCTAGTGCTGGATGTTTATTTAACTCTGGAGCCAGTAGGCTAGTGCTGGATGTTTATTTAACTCTGGAGCCAGTAGGCTAGTGCTGGATGTTTATTTAACTCTGGAGCCAGTAGGCTAGTGCTGGATGTTTATTTAACTATGGAGCCAGTAGGCTAGTGCTGTCTGTTTATTTAACTCTCGAGCCAGTAGGCTAGTGCTGGATGTTTATTTAACTACGGAGCCAGTAGGCTAGTGCTGGATGTTTATTTAACTCTGGAGCCAGTAGGCTAGTGCTGGATGTTTATTTAACTATGGAGCCAGTAGGCTAGTGCTGTCTGTTTATTTAACTCTCGAGCCAGTAGGCTAGTGCTGGATGTTTATTTAACTACGGAGCCAGTAGGCTAGTGCTGGATGTTTATTTAACTATGGAGCCAGTAGGCTAGTGCTGGATGTTTATTTAACTATGGAGCCAGTAGGCTAGTGCTGGATGTTTATTTAACTCTGGAGCCAGTAGGCTAGTGCTGGATGCTTATTTAACTCTGGAGCCAGTAGGCTAGTGCTGGATGTTTATTTAACTCTGGAGCCAGTAGGCTAGTGCTGGATGTTTATTTAACTATGGAGCCAGTAGGCTAGTGCTGTCTGTTTATTTAACTCTGGAGCCAGTAGGCTAGTGCTGGATGTTTATTTAACTATGGAGCCAGTAGGCTAGTGCTGTCTGTTTATTTAACTATGGAGCCAGTAGGCTAGTGCTGGATGTTTATTTAACTATGGAGCCAGTAGGCTAGTGCTGGTTGTTTATTTAACTATGGAGCCAGTAGGCTAGTGCTGTCTGTTTATTTAACTCTGGAGCCAGTAGGCTAGTGCTGGATGTTTATTTAACTACGGAGCCAGTAGTTTCCGCAGCAATTTGGGTCGCGGTGCTTCACATTTTAAATGAGCGAAGAAATGCCTCTCTTGTGAGAAGAGCTCATATGAGCTGTGGTTGTTAACGTGTTGCGCTACTTTTCTACAGTCTATGCTTCACGCAATGATTCAACAAAAATGGTCTGAGTAAGTGTAGCAGTGGGTACGTTTACATGCACACTACTACCACAATCTGAACCCGGTCATGGCAATAATCTGGTTATTGAAATAGTCATGTAAACTTTATCCGATAAATATTGCCCAAACTTTTGATTTTTAGGCACATGTAAACACCTTTCTCCGGTTTCTTTCGGCTTTTCAAAACTACGCATGTTAGACAGAAGGGGCGGTGTAACATAAAAATTGTTCCACCCGTCAACATTTACTTGGCCTGGGGTTCCTCCAGGATCTCACTTCAAGAATTTTATGATTAAATTAACACATTTCACTGGTGAAAATATATTGTTCAGTGTTACGTGCTTGTGTTTGTACTAGCTAGCTGGCTAGCACATTAAATAACTGAAATTATCTGGAAATTGGCCAGATTTAGAGATCGGTAAAGCTAGCTAGTACAATAATATAAATCAACCACTACTAGCAATTAGCTATAAAATAATTTGCTGTAATAATAACTACTTACAACGGGAAGCAGTAATAGCTACGTTTTCCACAGAGCCGATTATGGAGAGAATCATGTAAACACGGCTTTTGGAGTAATCACATTTCTTATGTCCATGTGACCGCGATACGATAAATACATAAAAAAGCCTGTAGAACAGTGTTAGAGACAAAGATAAACCTGTACCAAAGTGATGAAAAGAGGAATGTGTGGAGAAAACAAAGATCCAAAGATCATGATCCAAAGCATACCACCTCATCTGTCAAACATGGTGGTGTTATAGCTTGGGTGTGTATGGCTGCCACTGGAACTGGCTCACTTTTGTTCATTGATGATGAACGGCTGACTGCACCAGCAGAATTGCCAAAGTATACAGAAACATCTAGTCTGATCAGATCCATGGGAATGCATCACAATGATCCCAGCCAAACAGCCAAAGCGGCCTTTTTAGGGCCAAAAAGTGTCACCTTCTTTTTCCATCCGACCTCAATCCAATTGAGCATGCTTTTCACTTGCTGAAGGCAAAACTGAAGACAAAAAGCCCCCTAAACAAGCGAGAACTGAAGATGGCTGCCGTACAGGCCTGGCAGAACATCACAAGGGAAGATACCAAGCGTCTTATGGTGTCTATGGGTCACACATTTCAGGCAGTCATTGATTGCAAAGGACTTGCAACCAAATATTAAATATGATGACTGTATTTAAGTTTATGTTAATTTGTAGCCAATAATAAAAAGGGCTACAGTTGCTACACGGTTCACATGATGTAAACAGTGATATGTGACACGATTCAAATACCTTCGGACTGCACTGTATATCAGCTCAGCTATTGTTTTGCAACCTCTTTTCTCCAGTATACCACGTGAAGCTAATAATGCAATAGAGTTTTGGATTTGACTATGGTAGCTGCCATAGGCAAATTACATCATCAACAAAGCGGACCACATGATAACAAACGGTTACGTAGGCAACCTCAGTGCAATGAGTAAGGTCAACACGCCATGGTATGGGTCATCCTCGCCGAGAGGGTGAGCTACTAGGAGACTGAATAGCAAAGTAACCACCACTGCGGGGCGGACACCGCGTCACACCATAAATATGGCTGGTGTTTGGCTCATTCCCTTTCGTCGAATGAAGGGCATGGAATTCCCCTCATTACCATGAAAAACAAGGGAATGAGTGCTACAGGCTCAGTCTTTTCTTTGCCATCTATCACCTGCTGTGCCAATGCCTGTGCCATACAGTGCCAATGCCTGTGCCATGCAGTGGCAATACCTGTGCCATGCAGTGCCAATGCCTGTGCCATGCAGTGCCAATGCCTGTGCCAATGCCCTTGATAGTGTGCATGGCACTGGCAGTTCTGTTTACACTGGCTACTTAAGCAATTTTATTAGTCCAATGCCCCTTGGCATCTTTTCATTGCTGCATCTGTTGATACCTGTTGATAATTTCTTTGCACTCTAGATTTTATGTGTGATTGAATTCCCCACTGAATTCCTTGCCTCTGGTGAGGTACATCTACTTCATATAAATTCATGTGATAATGCTTCCAGTACTAACTACAAATCTTCTCTTAAAGAGGTTTTGTTTTCTTCCATGCAGTGTCTTCATTTTGACTTTGCTATCTGGACTATGGATCGCATGCACATGGTTAAGCATTTTCTATGGGCTCCTCACTAATTGTAACCAGTGTCCATTTGAACTGATGTGTAATTATCTGTTTTGAAAAAAATATCTGTGAATATTCCAAAAAAAAGTCGCAAGATAGCAATTGCATTTGTTGCATCCTAAGCCCACCCCCCTCAAAAGAAAAATGAGATCTTGTTGACATCAATCTAAAATTTAGTTATGTCGGTTAGCTCCTACGTTGAGGCAGATGAAACCCAACCAAACCATTGAAGCTTTATTTTTCTTATGTACCTTCTACTAATGAGTCCTTCTGTTTTGAAACCAATACTGTAGAAGAGTTTCTTTTCATCATGGGTTCTGTGGGATCGTCTTGTATATAATAAAAACAGAAACTGCTCCTTGCATTGTCACAGATCTAACCCACATGAAAGCTGTTCAATTAGATGGGTTTTGGGAGAGGAACTGCTTCTAGAATCTGAGCCATGCTTTTGACTGGAGAGAGGCAAGTACCAACTGGATAGTCTGGGATGTTCCATGCATAACGTATAATATAGTAGTCTGTTTAAATGTATAAAGAAGTGTGTTGATTTTCATTCATGCGACAAACATTTTAAACATCACAAGATACCCTTATGCAATTTTCCAGTTTTGCTTTCAAAATGGAATGGAAAACATATTGATTATGTTGATATCAAATATTTAAGAGAGAAGTAGTACTGGGACTGTATTTGTAATATTAAACTCTGATAAGGCATTATTTCAAATGGGGAAAAAATGAATGAAATGTCAAGGGTCTTTGGTCAAATAACGGGAAGGGGGGGGGGGGGATTTGACCAAAAAAGGAAAATCAGGAAATATTAAATGAAGTCTGGTTAATTCTTACATTGACTATACTTAACCATTAATCATAATAACAGCAGGGATCTCTATCAGAAGCTTCTGCTACAGACTAGTCTGATGAATTATGGAATTTAATCATAACTATGCTGGAACTAAAGCAGGGCAGCACATTTTTTTTTTTTTTTTGGTCGAGTATGGTGAGATGGAACCTTTGAAAGACTGTCATTTTGATTATGAAGTCTAATGTTTTCACTTCTAATGTAGCCCTATCTTACACCCGGCGCTAAGCGCGGTAACCCAAACGCAAGTGTCTTTGCTAGTTTCAGACCAGCACAGGTGTCATTTTAACGCCTAGCGCTCCGGTTGTTTAACTAGCAAATGAACACATAGCAAGTGAACTGGGCGGGTTGGTCTTAAAGTGATACTGCAGTCAAAAACCAACTTTTTCCCGTTGTTTTGGGTTAGATTATGATCATACACAACTGTTTATGTCCGAAAATATCATGTTTAGTCAAAATGGTTTTATCTGAGTTTTTGTGCACGCTGGTTTCCGGGGATTCGTGACATCACGAGATCCTTAACATAAAAATGGGTGGAGTTGAGGTGATCCTAGGGGTGGTCTCGGCTGGGCACGTGGTATAAAAGCAGAGACCAATGGGTTTTTTTTTTCCTCTTTGAGACTGAGACCCTCAAGTTCAAATGCGAATTGCTTTGTATTACTGCTAACGTTAATATTACGACTTATATCAAGCTACATAGAGAGTTATATCATCAATGTCTTACTGTTTGGTATCTTTAGCTAAGTTGCCTGCTTTATGCCAAGGAGTCAGAGATGTTTCGTTCCTCGGTGCAACACCACGTACTGGCTCTGTTAGCTTTCATAATCTGCCGAGAGACGGTGTTGTGCCGAAAAGTGTCCCCCTGCCAGAATTCGTCCCCCCTCGCGTGAATGCGCATTCGCTTGTTCTCAGTGCCGCTTATATTTTATATTTTCATTTAGTTCGATCTGCGCTTTTCTTCCGACAAAATGAGTGTTTATACAGTTTCTACCACTCAGCAAAGACCAGAACATCACAAGAGGAGCAACTTATAAAAAAAAAAAAACCATCGTATATTTTAGGTTTTAGGTTTTAAGATGAACACATCAATGCGAACCTCAGAATGGGACTAGTGATACGCGACCCATAATGTAGGCTATGCTTTAACATCCATGATAATAAACTACGAGAGCACTTGGAATACATAATAGTTTACAAGTAATACATTTATGCATTATATTATTTACAACCCCCCCCCCCCCCCCCCCCCCCCCCAGCCATCTCTTGTTTGCAAAGTCTGACACACTTCACATTCATTGTTGTTACATCTTTAGATCACCGGATACCCTAAAGCACATGCTTACAGCAGGGAGCATTTGGCAGGGGGGTTAAGAATTTTGGCAGCGCCAGTGTTGTGCTTTAGGTGCTGTGCGACTGGGTTTTGCTGTGTATTTGAATGTATTCAATAGTAACGTTACTTTAGGCAGACAAACAAGCTAACTTAGCTAGGTAAGGTTAGCTCTACCATTCGGTTACATCCCCGGTCCTCTCCTCGCGAAGACGTTGCTCATCCAATACAGCCGGGGCGGCAGCTGTTGCTGGCAGTGGCTCGAATGAATACGGCTGTATTTCCCGAGCAACATCTTCGCGAGGAGAGTCTTCCACCACGAAGGAATCCTCTTCCTCCATTTCAAACTCCTCCACCTCAAAACTCCCTGCAGTACTGCTGTCACTCTTGTCGCTCGCCATTTTGTTGTTTGTTTAGCTAGTAGTGAGGAGAGAGCAGGTTGGGGGCTCAGCATAGCGTATTGAGTTCAGTGGGGCTGAGTCAGTTCACCAAGACACACCCTTTCACTCCTTGACCGTATGAATATTCATAATATGACTACGTGGCACCATCGTCATATGACCACACCTACTCACGAGTTTCAGTTCAAATTGAAGTGGTAAAAAAGGCCTTAGAAAAGGCTCTGCAGTATCTCTTTAAGATGAGGTGTGGCCAGGATAATTTTTGGCGTATTGCTATTTTGAGGCAGCATTAAGTGCTTGCGCTAAAACCACCACAAACCTGGTCATGTTGCAGTTGTTTCAATGTTATTTTAACTGTGCAATATGAAGACAGTAGCCTAATATGCATCTACATTGGCGTGTGTACAACACACATACACCCTCCTGTCTGTTACACACACAGGGGCGCGCAACAAACATGCATTAAAATATGAAGATAACATTGTGAAATGGGGATTCATATTTTTCCCCAAAAAAAACATTTTCTCTCACGGAATAGATGCGCGTTATCCCTGGAATTGCGGGAAAGTGGCTTGTTTTAAGGCATTAAGCTACCAGTAAAAACATGTTCGTCATATTTCCAAAAACAGGACAATTTAAAACAAGGGGACATATGCATAAACCTATGCATTCTCCAACCTGACACCTTTCGCGTATTTAGTGCCATCATTACGGCAAAATATAACACAATATATGTTATTAATCAACATTAGAATGCACGTAATATGAATTTCAAATGAAGCTTGAAATTCGCTAGCCTACATTCATCACCTGTGATCTGCTGTGAGAACAGCCTCATGGAATTGATGTCTGACAATGCTTCATTGTATAATCAAGCGAAATTTGTTAAATAAGCAGGCTAATTTGGTGTTTTCTAAATTGATATTGCTATAATTAATGAGGAGACTAAGTTCAGCCCATTTTTACCTTTCTCCATACTTAGCGCTCAAATAACACGCCGTCTAACTAGCGAAAGTGGACTTGGACAGTTGGACACCCCCCAAATGCGTTTTGGACCAAGCAGTAAGATCGTCAAGATAGAGCCCATTGTGTCACAAGTCAACCGAATCAACTGAGATTTGGCAATAAGATATATTATTTTTTTAAACTTTGCATTGAAACATGCACAAGAAAAAACCTGACTAGATAGGCTCAAACATGCTCAGTTAAAAGGACAGAATGTACGGAAGTGGTGGCCATGGATGAGAGCTCCCTTATGGTTTCACTGGTTTACAGTATTGTGCAATAAAGTTTTTACTTTCACACAATCATGCAGTGGGCACTATAAACCACAAAAAAGTTTAATGCAATATTCTATTATCAAGAGTTATATAATTTTCTTCACTTTGATATTTTGCTGTTTTTCCAGTCTATTAATTCATCCTTATGTAGAACATACATGTATTTAGGTGTAATGAATATTGTATACATGGATACATGTAGATCTGGATCAGCCTGATAAGGGCTATTCACTTTTTTATACGCAAGATGGAATAAAAATGAATTAAATAAATACTGTATATGTATAGAGCATTTTCACATATCGTAGATCACTTTCGGTGAGCAGTAATGTGCTGCAGTAATAAGTTGCCTTTTTTAATCGTATGATAAGAACAAATATTTCATTCTGATTGTAGACCATTAAGGAACTCTTCAACACTCATAATAAATCAACAGATTAAATGAACAGTTGAGCACAGGAAGAAAGTCCTTTATCTTAGCTTGTATCTCTAAACTGAGGCAGGTCCCATAATTGTGCGCATTTTGCAGAGCAGCTGTTGGCTATTAGTGGTCAAAGTTCCAGATGTTGCTTCATCATACAGGCATTGATCATTTTAATAGCTTTACCATGTCCTAAATGTGATTACTGTACTCCGGATTCAGGGGTCATGAGTTGAGATGTTGAGGCCTATATATTGTGTTGGCTACTGTACTCCGGATTCAGGGGTCATGAGGCGAGATGTTGAGGCCTATATATTGTGTTGGCTACTGTACTCCGGATTCAGGGGTCATGAGGCGAGATGTTGAGGCCTATATATTGTGTTGGCTATTGTACTCCGGATTCAGGGGTCATGAGGCGAGATGTTGAGGCCTATATATTGTGTTGGCTACTGTACTCCGGATTCAGGGGTCATGAGGCGAGATGTTGAGGCCTATATATTGTGTTGGCTACTGTACTCCGGATTCAGGGGTCATGAGGAGAGATGTTGAGGCCTATATATTGTGTTGGCTACTGTACTCCGGATTCAGGGGTCATGAGGCGAGATGTTGAGGCCTATATATTGTGTTGGCTACTGTACTCCGGATTCAGGGGTCATGAGGCGAGATGTTGAGGCCTATATATTGTGTTGGCTACTGTACTCCGGATTCAGGGGTCATGAGGCGAGATGTTGAGGCCTATATATTGTGTTGGCTACTGTACTCCGGATTCAGGGGTCATGAGGCGAGATGTTGAGGCCTATATATTGTGTTGGCTACTGTACTCCGGATTCAGGGGTCATGAGGAGAGATGTTGAGGCCTATATATTGTGTTGGCATGATGAACTGCAGCCGCAGTGACACCCGCATGTTTCCTGTTGATGGAGTACATTATAGACTAAAAGGCTCAGTATTAAATCAACTCTGATAGTAGTAGTAGAGTACATTTTACTCTGATAGAGTACATGTGATCCCTATTGGACCTCTAATCTCAGTTAGACTAGAATTAACACTGAACATTACATGAATATGTCTTTGAATATTTCTGCATTGCACAGCATTTACTTCAATGTGTGCTTGAAATATAATAATAATGTTGTATAATAATAATAATAATAAGGGTTTCATAATTACATTTTTTTTAGCAGAAAACAAAAATGAACGGACTAAAGAGGGGTAAATCAGCACTCTAAGTCACTGTATGTCATATTACTACGCTGAAAGGACCTATGTGACATTTCAAAAGCCGATGTGTCTCATCGCAATTATAGCCGATGTGTCTCATCGCAATTATAAGTGTCCACTGAGCTAAAGCAGTTTCAAGAATGATCCTTGTGTCATTGTGTTGTAGTTCACAAACAGGAGGCAGTTCCACATGATCCAAAGCAAAGATTGATCAGGACAATATCCCTCAAGTTTCACATCTGTTGGACCCCCCTTCCCATTCTTCATGCAGTGAAGAGGCACAAGTCACAGGGATTATCCCAATACTGTGCAGCACCCTGAAATCATAAGCCTTCCCCCTAAATTTCAGGTGTTTTTTAGTTTGACCGCAGAAAAACGGTTCCCCCTCAATTTCAGGTGTTTTTAGATTTACCGCAGAAAAACGGTTGTTCATTCACATGTTATACACTTTCTTGTTTCATTTAATTCATTCTTCTTAGTGGCAGACAAGCTGCACAAGGTTAGAATAGCATGCAGTGGCCACTCACAGTGTGTCTACTCCCACAAGTGACATTCAAAGATATTATCACAGTGCTTTTGTACTTTGTCTGAAAATGCACATGGCTGCTGGTATTAAAATGGGTGGAAGGGAGAAAACAATCCCCCTGGTTAATCGTATTGCAATTGTTTCACCTCCTATCAATCTTCATTTCATTATTTTTTTCATATAAAAGGCCCCCATGCTTAATGAAAACAGAACCATAATTTTAATTATAACTAACTTGCATGGTATTTAGATAAATTGTTTTATTCTAGGCTAATGAATTTTTCATCAGTCAGTTATTAACATTCTCCTATCTTCCACGCAGCACTGGGAAACAGCAATTAACTTTTCTTCTCCGCCTGACGGACAAGTGTTTGTTGTGAATAGGATGAAGGGAAACTTGGGCGTCTTGGGAGAGGAGAACAGAAGGAATAAACATCTGATTGATGCAAAGTTTACAAGATAATTATACAAAAGTTGATTCCTTGAGGCTGGCCTCTATAAATTTGGAAGTAGGTATGAAATAAAGATAATTCTCCTGTATCTAAACTACCAGTAAAAACATGTTTGTCATATTTCCATAAACAGGACAATTTAAAACAAGGGGAAACATGCGTAAACCTATGCATTCACAACCTGACACTTTTAGCGTATTTAGTGCCATCATTAAGACAAAATATAACGCAATATATGTTATTAATCTATATTAGAATGCACGTAATATGAATTTCAAATTCGTTAGCCTAAATTCATCGCCTGTGATCTGCTGTGAGAACAGCCTCATGGAATTGATGTTTGACAATGCTTCATTGTATAATCAAGCAAAATTTGTTAAACAAGCAGGCTAATTTGGTGTTTTCTAAACTGATATTAATGCTATAATTAATGAGGAGACTAAGTTCAGCCCATTTTTACCTTGCTCCGTACTTAGCGCTCAAATAACACGCCGTCAAACTAGCAAAAGTGGACATGGACAGTTGGACACCCCCCAAATGCGTTTTAGACCAAGCACTAAGATCGTCAAGATAGAGCTTCGTTAGTTATCCCTGCCAATAAGACAGTGTGCACTTTCAATGTTTTAACCGCAATTAAAGGATTTGCAGCTATTTATTTCCACATTGGTGCAGTCATTATTTCTCTGGCTTTGTACTGTAAAAATGATTGGGAAAATAATAATAATCACAGTCATTACATTTTTTACATTACAATCATTTGGCAGACGCTTTTATCCAAAGCGACGTACAATAAGTGCATATTGAAGGTCATTGACGCGACTACAAAGCAAATCCGACAAAGCACCGCTTTCTCACAGCATAGGAGCTATCCCTAGTAATAAACATGAGAAGTACACACAGTCAGCTATACATTCTGAACTATAGAATAACCAAAAACACAAGTTAAATATAAAACAGGAAGCGAAGACTATAGAATGGCCCTATATAGGTATAGTTTTAGTCGAGGTGGAGTCTGAAAAAGTGTGTTTTCAGACCACGACGAAAAACAGACAGTGTTTCAGCTGAGCGCAGCAGAGTGAGGAGTTCGTTCCACCGCTGGGGAGCTAGGGTGGAAAAGCTCCGCAGTCGGGACGAGCGGGAGCCTTTAACACGGAGGGAGGGAAGCGCATGTCGCCCTGCAGCAGCAGATCGAAGTGGTCGAGCAGGGGCGTAGTGCTGGATTAAGTCCTGTAGGTAGGAGGGGCCTGACCTTTTGGCTGCAGTGTAGGCCAGGGTCAGAACTTTGAACCTGATCCTGGCCACGACCGGCAGCCAGTGGAGTGACCTCAGCAGGGGGGTGACGTGCGAAAACTTCGGGAGGTTGAACACAAGCCAAGCAGCCGCATTCTGGACCAGTTGTAGGGGCAGAATGGCGCAGGCTGGTAGGCTTGCGAGAAGGGAGTTGCAGTAGTCCAGTCATTAGTCTTTAAACCCCATCTCACTAGAAAATGCTTGAATTGCTCATTGTTGGACACAGTAACCAAAGATTGAACCAATTATGTTTGTTGGTTTCATTTAAAAAAATCTTTTTAATGTATTGTAGTAGAGTACCAGGGGACATTGTGACATGTGCATTCCGTCCTGCCTGCATTCCGTCGAGGCCTGAAGACACACCTCTTCAGACTCCACCTTGACTGATATTCTAACCTAGGAATATCAGTTCCCAGTGTTTACTAGTTCCCTGTGTTTTCCTGTCTATTATAGTTTATAATAGTATTTAGAACAGAAGTGTAGTATAGCTGATTTACCCACAGCTTACTGTGAACTACAGTCAACGTTCATTACTAGGGATAGCTGCTACATTATGGGAAGGATGTGCTTTGTCTTGTCTGCTCTGTAGTGATCTTGATGATCTCTCTGTATGCACTTATTGTACGTCGCTTTGGATAAAAGCGTCTGCTAAATTAATGTAATGTAATGTGGCCACTGTAGTTTGCTTTTGTTGGCAAAATGATTATTTGGGCTATTATGCTTCCTGTCGAATGGAGCTGATTGTCCCTAATATACAGTAGGCTGTTGATAATGGGAGATGATAATTTTAAAAGGTTTCAAGATCATTTTCTCACAATGTTAATGGAGCTATTTTCTATGAATGTTTGGTATTATTCTTTTCAAATGCATAATTTGAGTCATTATAATTAATCTGTAATTGATTTGATACATTAACACAATGAAAACCACATTATGCAAATGCTACTTTCATAGACCACTTTGAAATAATCATGAAAAATCATGACAATAGATAATTTTATATTATTACATGCAAATTGTGACTGGGGAGAATGTTTTCATAATAAAGGTTGTATATCATTGTACCTGTGTTCTCTGCATAATTTTATAGTCAAAATAATTTCAATTTAATTTACTTCAGATACATGAAATGTCTTAACTACAGGGGGTGGACAAAATATCAGAAAAATAAAATAAGTGAGCCTGAAAAATTGCTTTAAATTTGAAGCATCTAAACCACAATTACAAAAGCATCGACACAGGTGATTCCTATTCATTTGAATGCTAATTAGCAGCATGTGTCTGCTTAAAAGAGGTCGAACCAGCAGCACTTTGCTAGGTAAGTCTCCAAAGCAAGACGAGAATACTAACAGTATTAACAGAGTTCCAAAGGGGCCAAATAGTTGGTGCCCGAACTGGAGGTACGTTCGTCACAAAAACGGCAAAATTATTTAAAGTGGCAAGGGGAACAGTGTCAAAAAATATGACAACATATGCTCAACACCATCTGATGAGTCATCTTTTACTCTTTTTAATACCCCATCCTCCGCCTATGACTGTGACCGCAAGTCAAAGCTCTCCGACAGGGACAGACGGACACTTGGTAGGATAGGTGACATCACGTGGCGCTGTAATGGCGACATGTAGTCCAGCTGTCTCTTTTTTGTTAATTTGAATGTATTTTGTTGTGTCTGGCTTTTGTATTTTTCATGCACTGTGTGTCTGTTGTGGGATGGGGAAGCGGGCTGGAGATTGTTCAGGGCATTCATGTTGCTTGTTTTGATAATATTTTCGAATTGTATATTCATGATAATTTTGTTTGTGGTCATCATCATGGAGACGCATTCACAACATATGCTCGGGAATGTCCGTTGGATCTGCAGCTACAAAGTTTACCATCGTTCTTCACCGGAGTTGAAGATGTCGGGACTCGGGACTGATCTAGGACTGCAGGCAATCTTCAAAAAAAGGCCATCAGCGATGAGAAAGGAGAAGATAATGCGGGGGCGGAGTGAGGCGATGACTGGGAAGGCTGATGCAGTTCTGTGCTCCGTTTCGACAGTGTACAGAGACCGCAACACTGTGTGTATGGAGAAAAGTCATGGAGGCGGAGTTTGTGTGTTGGACTGCTTAATAATGATACTGGACAATCATGGTTGTATTGCACTTTAATTCACGTAATTAGTTTGATTAATGCAATTGAATATCTTTGTTTGATATGTTTGTGTGTTGTGGGTCTGCCCCACTGTCTATGTTTTTTTTGTTGTTGCTGGGGCTACAATTGAAGTTCCCTAGCAGGAAAATAAAAGTTATTCTATTCTATAGTTGCTAATAACCACAGAACTACAGCTCTAAAAATCACCACTGAATTGAATCAAACCATATCTGAACCAGTCTCAACAAAAACAGTAAGTCGTGAGCTTCACAAAGCTGGTATTCATGGCAGGGTCGCCATTCGGAAACCATTTGTATCAAAGGCTAATGCACAAAAACGCATAACATGGTGTAAGGAACACAAAACCTGGACCCCTGAGCAATGGAGAAAAGTGATATGGTCTGATGAGTCATCTTTTACTCTTTTTACTACATCTGGATGGGTTTATGTTTGGAGAAAGCCTAAGGAGGCATTTGATCCACAATGTCTGTTGCCAACTGTTAAGTATGGTGGTGGTTCTGTAATGGTATGGGCAGCCATTTCATGGGACTCATTGGGTCCAATGATTGCTCTCCATGGATGTGTAACAGGCAAACAATATGAAACCAAGACCAGCAAACACTATTACCTCATGATGTCCCCATATTCCAACATGATAACACCCCCATACACACTGCTAAAAACATTAAAGAATGGTTCCAAGAACACGAGGATGATGTCAAATGCCTTCCATGGCCCGCACAGTCACCAGATCTAAACATAATTGAACCTTTATGGGAAGTTCTGGAGAGCAGAGTGCAAACTAGATTTCCACCTCCTTCATCCCTCAAAGACCTGCCCAGGTAACGAGGAACGCTTGGGATCTTTAAAGAATGTTCCCTATACAGCCCTGTAAGGTCATTGCAGAACATTACATTGGGAACATTCTGGGGTGTATAGGGGAATGTTACACCAAGATCACAAAAGAACATTCCAGGAACATGATTGTCAAACTTCTCCTTCACATTCCACGAACATGACAGGAACATTCTATGGAACATAAGTGGAATATTCTAGGAATGTTAGTCCAAACGTTCCCTTTTGGTTTCTCTAACGCTTGGATTTAACGTTCCCTTACTGTGAGACCGAAGTACATTGCTAACATTCCCCATACATTCTTGCCAAGTCATTACAAAATGTTATTTTGGAAACATTCTGGGTATATAGGGGAATGTTACTCCAAGATAACAGAATAACATTCCAGGAACATCCCATACATGTCACAAATGTTGCAATGCGTTCCCTGGATGTCATAATGTTGAGTTCCTTTCAAGTCCTCAGAACATTCCTAAACCTTGATTGTCAAACTTCCCCTTTACATTACAGGAAAATTCTATGTAACATTAAGGGAGTGTTTATCGGAATGTTAGTCAAAACGTTCCCTTTGGGTATCTCTAATGGTTGGATTTAATGTTCCCTTACTGTGAGACCGGAGTACATTGCTAACATTCCCCATACATTCTTGCCACGTCATTACAAAACGTTATTTTGTGAACATTCTGGGGTGTATAGGAGAATGTTACTCCAAGATAACAAAATAACATTCCAGGAACATCCCATAAATGTAACAAACCTTGCAATGTGTTCCCTGGATGTCATAATGTTGAGTTCCTTTCAAGTCCTCAGAACATTCCTAAAACATGATTGTCAAACTTCTCCTTCACATTCCACGAACATGACAGGAATATTCTATGGAACATAAGTGGAACTTTTCAACACAACAATGCTCACTGGGTAACAGAAAAAACAATGGTTATTTAGTCTTCAAATGCCCATTTTGTAATCATATAACCTCAAAATCACGCTTGGATTTTTTCTCGGAAGATCTCGCATTTATTTCAAGGCGTAGGCCTATTTATTTCAAGCCGTAGACCTATACATTTCAAGTCGGCATGAAAGGGGTATGTTCAGCTATGATCATTGGTTGCTCAGTCCTTAAATATGTAAAACTAAATAGGTCTACCACTTACTTATGCGTAGTTTTATAGGTTACATATAGGCTAATATAATACATATATGAGTCACATAAAGATCAGCGTATTTTGGTAGTGTATTGACAGTTGCAGACTTCCCCTGAGAAAATATGCTTGGTCTATAACTCCCTTAATGCTGAACAAATTTTTGTGTTATAAACGTCAGAAATATCTGCATAACACAGGTTACTTTATTGCCAAATTTCACAGAGCAGCTAGCATATTTGCAAAAGGCCTTTTAACGATTATAGTCTATAGGAGTTGTCAAAATGTCGAGGTTTTTTGTTGTAAATTAATTTATAATTTCAGAGAAATATGAATAGGTTGCTATAATTGGGACGTCGACAACTACCACTAGGGGGCACCGTGCATAGGGTAAGCGTCATTAACAAGGGGTAGTCTAATAATGAACGCACACCCTCAGTTTCTTACTCCCGGACATCGCATTCTGCAGAAATATAATTAGTTATAATTAGCCTACAAAATGAGCTGGAATTCTTAGGGCAAGTTGCTGTAGTCTATTCCACATGGCTTTTTACACGTTTAGATACCTCCGCTTTTCTTACCAACTGGTTGCCTACGTTTCAAAGTAGGCTATGCAATTTTCCTGGGGTTAACCTACTCGTAGCAGGGGGAAAATAGCTTTGTTATCCAGGAGATCAGCTCGACTGAGAATATAGTGTGATCCACCGTTATAGAATTAGATGTGCACCAAGTCATATAGCGAGGCTATATTGAACTGCGACGTGCTATATGCAATAAAAATGAACATTATTATTAAAGTTTGGAGCAATAACTGCTCACAGTTATCTATGAAATACATTTGTATAGGCTATCATATGTCATGCAGTCTCACATTATTAACCCTCCACTTAGATATTTAATGCACAGCTTATATCATAATCAGCTCTTGACAACATTTTGACAACTCTTGTAGGCTATGAAAGGACGTTTTACAAATAGGCTAGCTTTTCTGGGAAATTTGTAAATAAGCGTTATGCAGATATTTCTCACATTTATAACACGAAAATTAGTTCAGAATGAAACGAGTTATAGGCCTAGCATATTTTATCAGAGGAAGTCTGCATTTGTCAATACACTAGCAAAATACGTGGATCTTGAGGTTATATGATTACAAAATGGGCAATTGAAGACTAAATAATCATAGCTTCACCCAGTGAACATTTTTGTGTTGAAAAGTCGGCGAAACGCCGTGTAGCATTCAGGTGAATGCTAATAAGGGTTAGCGTCCGTTTATGTCAAAACGTCTCTCAACCTATATGTGACGCGGTATGTCAAAAGCAGGCGGAATTGGGCAGAGCTACAAACAGAGGAAAAGCTGCAAAATGCCTTGGGGGTGAATTTTAGCGTTTTTGAGATTTTTGAACATTTATGATGCTACAAATATTAAAAATGTTCTGTAAAAGTTTCAAACTGAAATTTCATCGACAAAGTATTTTTTTAAGCACTTTTAGAGAGGCATGTCATTTCACAAAATGATGCCTTGTTCGAGATTTTGCTTGGAAATGACGCCAAATTTAGCGTAACTTCTAGCTCACTTGCTAACGTAAAATCGCATGATGATATTTTGCCAACATATTGGTTATTCAAACGGTATCTTTCTTGATGAAATAAACTATTAATTGATTATTAAAACAACAATAATCGTGAGCTTGTTTATGGATTACAACAGCCGCCCGATAATGGGCGCCCTTTCTTTGGCAGTCTCGTCTCATCTTAAAGACGTTAAAACGAAAAAAAAAAACACGTTATTGGCTTAAAAGTTAACATCGTTTTTGTAAAGAAATAAATCCAATGCGATTGAGCCTATCTCTTTTAAGCCAATAAACGATAGTTGTCTCCCCATTTTTGACATTACTGTCTCATCTAAAAGACGTTAAAACAAAAAACTACCGGTCACGTCTACATGCTTAATATTGTCTTAAAACATAGTTTATCGTTTTGTGAAGAAATAAACCCAATATCGACATCTTTCGGAGTGTCAGGTAAACTATCCAGTTAGCCAGCTATTTTGCCAACATATTGGTTATTCAAACGGTATCTTTCTTGATGAAATAAACTATTAATTGATTATTAAAACAACAATAATCGTGAGCTTGTTTATGCACTACAAGAGCCGCCCGATAAAGGGCGCCCCTTTTTTGACAGTACTTTCTAATCTAAAAGACGTTAAAACAAAAAAACCACCGGTCACATCTACATGGTTATTGGCTTAAAAGTTAGCTTATCGTTTTGTGAACCTAATAAATATAATATGTTCAATGGTATGTGCCAGAATAATATCAGTATCGTATGTTGATCACAAAAATGTCTGGTTTCCGCCGGATAACAGGGTTCGGTACGCTAACATTGTTAACCAACTTGTTTTGTTTAAACTCAAACTTTAAAGGGCTATTTCTCAGTTTCGATGTTTCAGACGGTCCAATTTAAAATCTTAATAACTTCGCTTTGGAATATCCGATTTGAAAAAAGAAAGCGGAGTTGTAAAGTGCAAGGTCTATGTTTTACTAATATACCAATAACTCAAAATTGACCTCTTGCCCAATTCCGCCTGGTTTTGACATACCGCATCACATATTACCCCACTCCGACGTCTAGATTCCAGCTAATTGAGGTTGGTTTCATGAGTTTGTTTAAGGCTACGGAAATCCTTCTCCAATGCCAAGTCTTACGTACGACTTAATGTAGCCTACTACGGTGGAGGCCCCGAAAGGTAAGGTATAAAATGTATTTTTTTTTATTTTTCAGGGCTGTAGGTTTTAGTTTAAGGGCCAGAAATATAGTTTTAGCTAATTGAACACAATTAAACCCAATTCAAGTGAAAAGCAAAAAATTCTCAAGAAAAAAACTAATTTAGAAATTTCCTCTAAAAGGGACAGCTACAACATCCTTTAAAAAGTCACTTATAAGATACTTGCAATATTTCTTTTGCACAGATAGATGTCATTATGATTTGAACATTTTCTACCCTATACAATGTGTTAAGTTAACTCACTAGCTACAGAAAATGACATTTCATTCCTCATTAGTTCTCCTATTTGGTAATGTAATATTTATGAATACAATTGAAAATACTCTTTGGCAGTATTCTTTGGCACAGGTCTGGTACAACCAAAGTCGAGCTCTATCATCACAAGACCGTGGTGTAATGGGCAGAGGTGCAGGCTCTTGACGAAAGGATCACAAGTTCGAGTCCTGGCATCGGCAGGATCTAAATTGAGTAAGTGTAAATGTTGTATGGAAATTGTTGTAGAACTCCCCTTGGAGTGTCCTTAAACCCTCATTGCATTGCCCTGTGTACCATAACCTGAAAGCTGTGTACTTGCATTCAGCCTAAATCTCCTCTGCTATGATTCTCAATGGTTCCCAACCTGGCTTTCCTATCAGTCATCACTAAATACTGTCTAATAAAGCCAAAATCAAAAACATTACTGATGGTGAGCCCTTGTTTTAGGCACTTAAATTTAAATGAGCGTCCCCCTAATGCTATATAGAATGTTCCTGGAACGTCATATTGAATGTTTGAAGAACACAAAAAAAAGGTTCACAGAACATTCCCCCTACGTTACATGGAATGCACCTAGACTGTTGCACTGATGTTATATACAATGTTTGTAGAGCGCAAGGTTCCCAGAACGTTACCCTCATGTTATGTAGAACGTTGCCCTGATGTTTTATGGAATGTCCAGAGAATGGTCCCCTGATGTTATATAAACTGTTCATAGATCACAAGAGGAAGGTTCCCAGAATGTTACCCTCATGTTACATAGAATGTTCCCCTGGTGTTTCATGGAATGCTCCTAGAATGCTCCCCTGATGTTATATAAACTGTTTGTAGAGCGCAAGAGGAAAGATCCCAGAACGATACTCTCGTGTTACATAGAACGTTCCTCTGATGTTTCATGGAATGCTCCTAGAATGTTCCCCTGATGTTATTGAAAATGTTCGTAGAGCACAAGAGGAAGGTTCCCGGAATGTTACCCTCATGTTACGTAGAACGTTGCCCTGATGTTTCATGGAATGCCCAGAGAATGTTCCCCTCATATTATCTGGAATACTCTTAGAACGCCAGAGGAAGGTTCCCAGAACGTTACCCTCATGTTACATAGAATGTTCCCCTGATGTTTCATGGAATGCTCCTAGAATGGTCCCCTGATGTTATATAAACTGTTCATAGATCACAAGAGGAAGGTTCCCAGAATGTTACCCTCATGTTACATAGAATGTTCCCCTGGTGTTTCATGGAATGCTCCTAGAATGCTCCCCTGATGTTATATAAACTGTTTGTAGAGCGCAAGAGGAAAGATCCCAGAACGATACTCTCGTGTTACATAGAACGTTCCTCTGATGTTTCATGGAATGCTCCTAGAATGTTCCCCTGATGTTATTGAAAATGTTCGTAGAGCACAAGAGGAAGGTTCCCGGAATGTTACCCTCATGTTACGTAGAACGTTGCCCTGATGTTTCATGGAATGCCCAGAGAATGTTCCCCTCATATTATATAGAATACTCTTAGAACGCCAGAGGAAGGTTCCCAGAATGTTGCCCTCATGTTACATAGAATGTTCCCCTGATGTTTCATGGAATGCTCCTAGAATGGTCCCCTGATGTTATATAAACTGTTCATAGAGCACAAGAGGAAGGTTCCCAGAATGATACCCTCATGTTACATAAAACATTCCTCTGATGTTCCATGGAATTCTCCTAGAACCCTGGTATTCAAATCACGGTCCTCGAGGTCCAAGAACTGCTGGTTTTCCATGCTCCCTTTACCTGGGAGTCAGGTGTGAATACAGTCCGGCCAATCAGTAACACTAATTGTTCAGTTAATTACCTGGGAGAAAGAAAACCAGGGCCGGATTTGGATTTGAGGTCCAGATTTGAATATCCATGTCCTAGAATGTTCCTTTGAAGTTATATAAGCCAGGGGTTCCCAAACCGGTCCTGGGGGACCCCTGTGTATGCTGGTTTCCGGTCCTGGGGACCCCCTGTGTATGCTGGTTTCCGGTCCTGGGGGACCCCTGTGTATGCTGGTTTCCGGTCCTGGGGGACCCCTGTGTATGCTGGTTTTCGGTCCTGGGGGACCCCTGTGTATGCTGGTTTCCGGTCCTGGGGGACCCCTGTGTATGCTGGTTTCCGGTCCTGGGGGACCCCCTGTGTATGCTGGTTTCCGGTCCTGGGGGACCCCTGTGTATGCTGGTTTTCGGTCCTGGGGGACCCCTGTGTATGCTGGTTTCCGGTCCTGGGGACCCCCTGTGTATGCTGGTTTCCGGTCCTGGGGACCCCCTGTGTATGCTGGTTTCCGGTCCTGGGGGACCCCTGTGTATGCTGGTTTCCGGTCCTGGGGGACCCCTGTGTATGCTGGTTTCCGGTCCTGGGGACCCCCTGTGTATGCTGGTTTCCGGTCCTGGGGACCCCCTGTGTATGCTGGTTTCCGGTCCTGGGGGACCCCTGTGTATGCTGGTTTTCGTTGCAACCACAGTTGCAATCCCAGAATTTTAACAAGATGTTAATTTTTCTTAATTAGGTGCTTGTCATGTTTGGAGGAATTATTCACTCCCCCTTAAGCCACATTATGTCAGAAATAGTGTAACGTTCCGCTCCCTTCCTGTTCGTTTTCCGTGTTTTCCTGTTTTCCCTCCGTGTCATGTTGGATCCCTTTGTCCGTGTTTTCCCCTCTGCTGCGGACTAGGCGTTTCCTTCCCTGACTTGTTCGTCTGGCTTTCGTCGTTTGCTTCCGCCTTTCACTCCTCCCCCCTCGTTGCATGCATTCCTCACCTTGTGTTTAGTTAATCACTCCCGTTTGATTTCCACACCTGCGCCTTATTTAGTTTGTCTTTATCTGCACTATTTATACCTTCGGCTGGCTGCTAGTCGGCGCCAGTTCGTTAACAATCCTCACTCGGTGTTAATGCTTGTCGTTCCTGGTCTTTTAAAGTTCTGTTCGCTTGGTTGTGGGATATTATCCCCTTACAGCGTTTAGTTCTCGCTAACTACGGATTGGTAGTTTATCTCCCCTGTCGTTTCTGTTTGCATGCAGCTAACCTGTCTTCCTTTAACCACCAGCTTACCCGGCTTCCATTCATCTGTTGCAGTGTTCGTTTCCCCGTGTTTGTGTGTGTGTGTTGCGGTACCTCCACCTCCAGCTCGTGTAGGATCCGTGGTGGTGTTATATCCTGGCAACCCTCCAGTGGTTCCTGTCCGGCCGAAGCAGCCTCCAAGTTCTTCGGTTACGGTTCCGGGAGCTCTGGAGACCAGCCAGCTCCAACCGGACCTACCTGAGCCATACCACACCACCCAGCTCTGCCGTGTTTCGCCGGCTACCTACCTGTCAAACTCTGCACCCCTGTGAGAACCTCCCGGTCCTTCCCGTACCTACTCCCAAACTAACCACCCTCTGCTTTCTGCCCAGTACCGGTGTAGTCGTCCCGGTCCAGTTCCAGTCCAGCCGTAGTGAGTCGCTCACCTACCTCTTCAAGTCCAGTTCCGGTTTGGAACAGATCCGTTCCAGCGCCCGTTTCCAGAGTGGACCTCCCGGTCCAGTTCCAGTCCTGTCCAGGGGTGAGGTTCACCTCACCTTGAAAGTCCAGTTCCGGTTTGGAACAAACCCGTTCCAGAACCCGTTTCCAGAGTGGACCTCCCGGTCCAGTACCAGTCCAGTCCAGGTGTGAGTCGTGCACCTTCCTGTACAGTCCAGTTCCGGTTTGGAACAATCCGTTCCAGAGCCCGTTTCCAGAGTGGACCTTCCGGTCCAGTTCCAGTCCAGTCCAGGTGTGAGTCGTGCACCTTCCTGTACAGTCCAGTTCCGGTTTGGAACAAACCCGTTCCAGAACCCGTTTCCAGAGTGGACCTCCCGGTCCAGTACCAGTCCAGTCCAGGTGTGAGTCGTGCACCTTCCTGTACAGTCCAGTTCCGGTTTGGAACAATCCGTTCCAGAACCCGATTCCTGAGTGGACCTCCCGGTCCTGTTCCAGTCCAGTCCAGGTGTTACCTACACCTTCTATCCAGTCCAGTTCCGGCTTGGAACCCGTTCCGGATCTTAAGTCCAGCTCCGGCTTGGAGCAGTCCGTTCCGGGCTTCCTGACATTACCCTGTGTTATATTTTGTGCTTGCCTTTCCTGTACAGTTTTGGGACTACCCCAAAACTTAATTTAATAAAACCCCTTTCTTGAATCTGTCTCCTGGTCGTTGCACTTGGGTTCGTCTCGTATCTGGGTCGTAACAAATAGCTATGCATGCCATGTAGAAAACTCCCCATGTTCACATTGTGCTTATTGTGCTATATTGCAACAATTACATAAAAAGAGGTTACAAAATAATGTATTTTCACTCAAATTAAAGAATGAAGTGAATCAATAGGCTCCTAATTAGGTTGTTGAACACATGTGTTCACATTTTTAACACATTTTTCTTTGAGCTTATTATCACAATGCAGGTTTGGCTCGTTATCATTTGCTTTGTGTTTGAGTTCTTCATTATCTATCAAATGGTTCATTTTAGTGGCCATGTGTCCACACTTTCACCAATTAGGAGCCTATTGATTCAAATCAGTTTTTAAATGGATCCGTTAAATAGTTTTTAAATAATATAGCACAATAAGCATGGGATGTGAACATGGGGTGTTTATTCTACATGGCATATACATTACGCCCCCACCCCACCAATCCTGTCCTCATCCTAAAACCATCCCAGTTTTTATGCCACAGCAAAGAGTCTGGTACTATGTTGGTTCCTCCATTCATTCCATAGGATTTATTTATTAGGATACATGAAACCAGAGATGTGTCCTCAAGGCTACAATAGAGCCTACAAAACCACAACCTCTTCAACAGTGCACATAAAAGTATTGACTTTCATACACCATTCGACAAACTTGGGCTTTCATCAACACAAATAAGCAGATTGGATAAAAAGTAACACAAATCACCCCTGTTCCACAGCCTAAGAAACACCACTAAACATCCAACCAAAGATATGTCCAATATATCATTACATTAAATTAATTTAGCAGATACTCTTATTCAGAGTGAGTAAAGGAAGCAGCAGAAGTACTTTCACCTAATTAATATGAGCAACTGTGCTGGATCCAGACAACAGTGTTCCCAGACAAGAGTAAAGATGCAACATCACTAAAGCACTAGTACTAATTATGCGAATTAAGCACTAGTACTAATTATGCGAATTAAGCACTAGTACTAATTATGCTAATTAAGCACTAGTACTAATTATGCTAATTAAGCACTAGTACTAATTATGCTAATTAAGTATGCTTTGTTGCCTCCCGCAGTTCTGGCCAGTTTGTTACATTTTTCTCTTTTGTACTGAACAGCATGCAGCATGTTCAAGATCTGCCTGGCGTTATGGTTAAGCGAATGGCTGCATACATTTCTTTGGAATTCATGTCTCTCTCCGTGTTTATCTTCATGCATTATTCATCATTAGTTAGCTATAAAAAATAAGTGATAGCAGATCAAAAACGTCTACGACGTAAAAAAAAGCCAAGTTACTCACGCATAGCCTACATAGCTATTCTGTTTGGTGATATCATAAATACTATTATGTTAAGAAAATTGGTACTATTTGGTACTATTGGTACTATTTGGTACTATTTGCCACCATCTGACCCACAAACATGTCTGGATACGTTTGTAAAAATGCTTTATGTACGCTATTTTCTAGGTAAAAATATTACTAATTTTATCTGCATTTATTTATTCATCACTCCTTTCTCTATTGTACATGATGTTTCTTCATATAAATGTCTGTTTGTGAATTGTAAAGAATGCTGTAGCAGCATTTAACATATTAAAACCTGTACATTTTCTAAAGTAAACTTGCCAACAAAGTACAACCATATCCTTTCTGGAGTGTAATTATTCATCAACTGTTAAAAACATTAATTGAAATCATATGTTGTTCCATGAGGCACAATCTCTTCACATGCAAAGATGAAGAAACACAGGGCCAAGTTGCATTAAATAATTTAGGAAAGTTTGGATAGCATTGCTTTGGAATAGAGCTAGTTTATTTAGTGTGAGCTACGATAGGCAATATTGTTAGTTGTAACTTGGCCACATTTTGATATCAAGACTTTTAAAGGCAGGCCTAGTTTTTGCAAGTTGGAATTAAGAACTTATGGACAGTGCTATGTAGGCTATGTGTGAGTAACTTGGCTTTTTTTTTACGTTGAAGACGTTTTTGATCTGATCAAATATAGTGGTCATATATTGTTTTTAGGCCTCATCATTCCCCCTCATGCATTTATCTGTAAGAATACCTGGGTGGAAGATGAGGGGCACTCCCTCAATCTCCCTGCCCTTACACCCTGCACAATGCCTAGCAGGATTATGTAATTACTGTTTATACTAATAATATTTAGACACATTCTGGATGATTATTTTTCATACCTGAATTTTCTTCCACAGTTGCACAGCTGCCTTGTAGGTAGCTGTACATGCACAATAGATGGGATATTAAGCACAAATAGTAAGTACACATGGCATACATTGCGTTTTGTTTTCTTTGAAGTCTTATATATATTGCTTATATATACAGTGAGCACCATAATTCATTGGACAGTGACACGTTTTTTGTTATTTTGGTTCTGTATTCTAGCACTTTCTCCGCCATTTCTAAACCAATCACAAGTGGACTACAATTGCCAAGGGCTCGCCAAATACTGATTTTGGTATAGTTACCTTACACCATTACTATGGTGTGGACACTGTACGGAACACGGATAAATTGGTAGCAGTGGCGATGATTCCTAAATCATTCCTCGTACGGCTCCAGAATATGTAAGGAACATGCCTCTATATTCCTACATGTGGTGTATTACTCATGCAAGGTGTTTACATATACATTTAGCAGTAATGGTGATAGACAATTAAAACATGTTCGTCTTACCAGTCTTCACCCGGGCACCATAAATGTAGAGAATACGTACAAATCTGGTAGCAGTGAGCAAAATGATTAGTAATATGATTTCTGAATCATCAGAGTCTTCACCTGGGCACCATAAATGTAGAGAATATCCTTGGACGGGGCGCCAATAAATGGAAGGAATATGCCTCTGTATATATATAAACTCTTACATGGGATGCTAGAAATATAGGCAATAACTGTGGAATAATGATGTTTACCCTTATTATTCTTAAGTTAGGTTAAAATAAAATCAGTCTCATTTGATTATTATGGATTATAATTACTACTACTTCAATTTACCATCAAAGCACTAATAACTAATAATTCATAAGGGTTGAAGGTATTACGTTCTAATGATTAGGTTTGACTCAGCTCTCGTGTTCATACGACATCAAAACAGAAGCCAGGTTTAACAAAAATAGATTTATTAAACAAGGAAAAAACATGAATATTACATTCTACTAAATAGACATAATGTGTTGTGTGCGTATTGTAGAATTTGTGTGTGTGTGTGTGTGTGTGTGTGTGTGTGTGTGTGTGTGTGTGTGTCGGTGTGAAGGCCTATTTTACGTGTGCGTTCAGGGAACAAAGGAATCACGTGGAGTAAGCTAAATGTGTCGCAGCACGATGGTGATTATTGATCTCAAATCTGACGTTACTATAAATACGTTCACACACTTCGGTCAGGAAATATTGTTAACCATCTACAGTAAACTAAAATGAGATCATATCACATGAATGTTAGTCAGTGTTAGGATAGAGGGACAAACCAGTGAGGCCTGCTTGGGTTAGTTAGTAGTACCACATTAGCAATGAAACGGTAGGCCAGCCGTCTAGCTTGGTAACCAGTGCAACACGTTTATACAGCTATTATCGTACAAAATCGAGATGCAATCAAATTACCGATAAACAATTCAGACTAAAATCCTAAGCTATGCCTGGGATGTTTGATCAGTCTTACTGAAGTCCGCGGTGAGTTGATTACAGCTGGCTTGTCCGTGAGGTGGATGGCCAGGGCGTCTCCTTTGGCCTTTCTTATCCTGGTAGGGAGTTCTGCTGGTCGTCTGGTTATCGCCTGCGTCTTTGTCCGTGGCTGGAACACACCTCTGTCTTAATCTTAATTCAGATCTATGGTTTGATCCCGTTCCTTGTGTCTCTCTCTGCGGCCTTTGATGCTGCTGCCGCGGTGTTGCTGGTGCAATGGAGATCCACCTTTGTAGCTGTGTAGCTAGAAAACGGGGAGACAAAAATGGAGCGCTGCCTCTTGTGCAGCACGATCAAGGTAGAGAAGTGTGAATTGGGGAGGGGGAGACTGGAATTCCTTCAGTCTTATCTGTTTTAGTTTTATGACCCTTAGTGTCTCATATTTCCAAGAGACATGATTGGCTGTGGCCGTGTTTTAAATGTCTTTTGGGTTTCCTGTGGAATTAATGGAAATGTAGTGCGTTGTCCCTACAACACCCCACTATGAGTTGAAAGGATACAATGACAATGAGGTTGAAATGCAGACTGTCAGCTTTAATTTGAGGGTATTTTCACCCATATCATATGAACCGTTTAGAAATTATATAACCTTTGGTACATAGTCCCCCCATTTTTGGTCATCAAAAAATATTGGACAGTTTAACATAATGTAGAATAAAGTAATCATTTTTTATATTTGGTTGCATAGCCTTTGCATGCCATGACTTCCTGATGTCTGTGACCCAACAATATCAAAAGTCTATATATTTTCTGGTACTCCTACAAGCGATACTATAACCTCTCTGCATTTGAATAGATCTCTATGGGAATTGGGGGGTGGGACTAGATTTAGCTGTAAATTACACTGGAACAGCATGGAACACATGGTTGGCTAAATGGCTCTAAGTCATCAAGGGTCTGACATATCAAATAAGCCTTAAACCATCACTCTGCTGCCAGATATGCAGTAGATTTGGCTTTTGTACATTTAAAAAAAACAAACATATTTAAATACATTAGGCTACTGTTTTTATGCTTATTATGTATATACTGTATGTGACTAATCTGAGATAAATGTATTCTGTTGCAAATCTCTGAATGATACAGCTTCTTCTTCAATTCGAACTTTAAACTATTTTTTTTGAGATATTGACATTTAAATTGTTACACTCTCTGTTCCAGTCCCCGTCCCCGTTTGTGCTCCGTGTTTTACCCTTTCCCTCATGTCTCTTGTCTTGTTTTTACGTTTCCCTGTTTGTCTTCCTCGTTGTGCAGGCTGGGCGTGGTTTCCCTCCTTGTTTCATCTAATTCACTTTCGCATTTCCTCCGCCTATCACATTCCTTTCCCCGCTTGCATTCCTAACGCCCTTGTCTCCGCTTAATCACTCTCGCATACATTCTCACGCTGCATGCACTCATTTGCTCATTAACTCCGCTATATATTCTCCCGGTTTTCATTGTCCAGTGCCAGTTCGTTGAGTCTTGTCGTTGTAAAACTCTATTCTTGTCTGGTCTCGTAATCTACAGTCACAATCTTGCTTTGTCTCGCCAACTAACGCTTCACAGTCTTGATTTGTGCTTTGCTGAAACTAACGCCTTGTCTGTTGTTCTGCTTGCCTGCCAGCCTGCAGCCATCTCCTAGTTCTATGCCACGCATTCCTGTCTCCGCATCCCGCTCTCCCTCTGCTACGCCTACTCAGGATTCAGCCACCTTCCAGCCCCTTGCCTGCTCCCCTCTCCCGCTCTGCCCCTGTTCACGCCATCCCAGGATCCAGTCTCTTCCCTTTATCTCCCTACACTTCTGGAGTTGTTGACGAAGTAATAAAGGCTCCCAGTGAGCATTATTGTATTCTGTCTCTGTCGTGCATTTGAGTCCAGTCCCTCCACGGATCCTTAACATAAATAAGACTAGTAGAAACTAGGTGGAAATTGCCTCTGGAGGGCCAAAGTAAATAGGGTTAATTTTAGATTTGTACCCGCTGAAAGAACTCATGTATGTCGTTTGTTGACAATTTGAGAGACACTTCCGGCTGTGTTTCCGTTTTTATCGTCACAAACACTATGAACTGTGGGTAATTCCCTCAGCAAAGTCTGCAGGATTGCAGACTTGCGGAAAGTCCGTGTAAAGGCCTAGAAAAGTCCGTGACAGAGCCCTCATGCACTTGCCGATTTTACGGTGGGACAGCCCTGAGCCCTCTCAGACTTATGGGGAACGTGTCTGTGAGGGTGTAAGGGCAGACGTTGAGATTGGGCCAGACATACACAAAAGAACTGGGGGATGGAGCGTTGGCCCACACGACTTTGCCGGACTACATCCTGAAAAAAAAAAAAAAACTCAGGTCTGCTCCCCGCGATCTCTACTCCTGTTCTGCATCCACTCCCACTCAGTCTTCCGTCCGGCCCCAAACTTTACTCTAGGGGAGGGAAGCACACCCGTCAGCCCACAATCACCCCATCATGAGACACACACACATCCACAAATTCCTTGGTAGACCAATCAGGATTCTGGTCCAGGATTTTCACCACTCCACACCACTGCTGACCGTGTTTCTTCTCCCCTGAGGTTCTCCGTCCTCGCCTCACTGCCATGACCGAATATGATTCATTCCCTTTGAAGGTGCATTTTTGTGATTATTTCAGTCAACTTTTGAGTGGGTGACTTTTTCTCACAAATGTGGGCACTTTCAGAGTTGGGCCAGATGTAGGCCAGATTCAAAGTTGAGATAAGCACATGGGACTTGCTCCCGAAATTCCGCGTGGCTTAAGCTATTTGTGATTCAGACATTATCAGCTGTTTTAAGCGTCTCTCTTGTACATTTTCTTTGCCAAGCCTACTTACAATTATCAAAGAGCTGTCATAAAAAAGAAAAATATGTAAAAGTAGGCTAGGATTGACCAATATTAGATGGATTCATTGATAGACAGTGTTTGGATCATAATCGCTTTGACAGACTATTTTGTAGCCTACTTGTGTGAGCACAGCTGCTCCACAATTATTAGGAAGCGCAAAGTAACTCCCCGCAGTGTAGATCTACCAGTGCTCCAGGTTAAAATCTCTCTCCTTCCTGGCCACATCCTTCCAGCATGTGACAGATGCACTCAAAAAATAAATATTTGGACAGTGGTTGCAAGTAATGGGCTATTATTAAGTAGCCTATATGTGACTTCAACTCGTTAAGTGGAAGACGATGTATCGAGGCTATTATGTTACCGTACATTCCTTTATTAGATAGGCTAAATCGTATTTATAAAAATATTTATAAATCTTTTTTTTAAAGTAAATCCAACTATTTATTTGTTTACTTAGTAATATTGCGTGCAACCACTGTCCAGCGATAATTTTTTTTGATTGTGTGATGGGTATATCCCAGTCATCAATAGAAGCTATGATCAGTTTATCAATGCGATGTATTAATACGTTCACTGCATGCCTATACCCTGTCACGCAAGAGCAACTACGATGCGCAAAGGCAGGATTTTCCAAAAGGCAAATGCGGTTATTAAAGGCACTGTCACTGACATGTTGAAAACGCATAACCCCACAAACATTTTTTTAGTAGATACCTGGCAACCCGGGGGGCAGGTACAAGAAACAGGTAATTAGAATATCATGCCCTGTAGCACCCACATTTTGAGATAAGCACCTGCAGTTAGAATACGGCTTAAGTCAGCTCACGTTAAATCCACGCAGGACAGGAAAGGCACTTAAGCGCATGACTTAAATTGGCCATCTCTGAATCCGGCCCTATAAATCCCCAGATGAAACCCTTATTTCCGGGGTTTTGTTGAGGGGATTTTGTTATGACCCCGGAAGTGGACTGGACCCAAATGCATGACTCGTAGACAGGAATACCAAAACTCAATATTTATTAATGATCAGGGTAGTCTTGAGCATGGGGAGAAAGGCAAAAGGTGGTTAGTGTTCCAAGCCAGAACTGGATGAGCAGACAGACAACAGAGCGCATAGCTCTAATAAATTATGCTTCGACCAGAACTCCTGAAGCATAGGGAGAACAATTATGACAGACAGTCCAGGTATGATGATGCGGGGGAGCAGCGGGAGCAGGATAGCCGGGGAAGGTTATGGAGACAGACAACCGGGTTGGTGGAGCAGGGGATGAGCAGGAGCGGGAGCGGTAGAGCAGGACAGTGGAGCGGAGTCCAGGCAGGATGCAGGCGTGGCAGCAGGGCAGCGGCAGTGGCAGCACGGCAACAGCAGGGCGGTAGCAGAGGCAGGAGCGACAGCACATCAGCAGCACCGCAACACTGGCAGTCAGCGGGCACCGCCGCAGGGTGGAAGAGCAGGAGCCCAAGCTGCATGCACACACGTCAGGTGGGAGGCAGGGAAACCGCAACACAGGCAGGGATTACAGACGACTGCAGGCTGGCAGACTGAAGCAGACAGAGTTAGTACAGCGAGACAAAACAATGAACAGCGGGTAGTGCTGTTCCAGACTGAGCAGACTTTAGACGAGGCAGAATTGCAGGGCGAGTAAATGCCGGCACAGAACAAGACTTTAAGCAGCAACTAGACAGGGAACCAGACAGGACCAGAGGTTTCTGACAAAGAGCATTAACGAACTGGCACAGGACAGAAAACACCGGGTGACTAAATGCAAACATTTAATTGGAATCAATTAGGTGCCGCGTGCGAATGTATGCAAGAGTGATTAACAGAGCGGAGAGTGTGGAATGCATGCGAAACAGGGGAATGGGATAGGCTGAGGTAGGTGCAGTGAAACAGAGTGACACAAATGGGAAAACACGCCCAACCTGCAGCAAGGGGGAAAACGGACAATGGAGAGACAAACACGAGACAGTGAGAAAGGGAAAACACGGAGAAACCATAGGACGGGAGTGGAACGTTACTGATTCAGGAGTACTCATCCGACAATTTCAGGAAGTTAACCGGAAGTAAAAACTACATCTTGTAGTACAAGAGCGGGACATATTACAAACTACTTCCTCCCTAGTTTGGAAAGAATTTGGCAGGATTTCTTTCGCATACTACTTGCAAAGTGAGGGGAAAGGGCACATTGTAAACAGGGGTCTGAGTGGACAGGGGGCAGGGAACAAGGATCATGTGTGGTCATGGCCCAGGTAAGCTTCGTCACACACTCACACCAATCACCCTAAGTTAAAAAGAATCTTTCGCAAAAAATTTTCCCAAACTACTCCCGGTAATAGCCGATTACCTATAACGGGCTACAGGTGTGCCCCATTTCCTCTACCCCGTAATCCACCTAACCAATTACCGTGTCGGCTCTCCCGTGCTGCTGTCCTTCACTCCTGACACCTGGATGAAGGCAAGGTGCATTTTGTAGATGGAAGTATCACCAAGTGTTGTTTTCAAAATGTGATCTTGCTTATATCCTGCAGAAGTTCACCTCCTGTGGCTGCGGTGAAACCTGGAACAGTTGTGTGTCTTCCTTTATATTTCCATTGTCAGAATTCCTCAATGACTGTGTGTGCAGCCGTACTTTGTCGGCAGTAGATCAAATGGTAATTACATATTTAAGGCCAGCAGAGGAGGTCTTTTTGTCAGTAATCCACTCAGCTCTATGTAAATGGCTCTGGGAGAGGCAGGCAGGGGTTTCCCCTCTGACTTAGTGAGCAAAATGATGCCATCACAAATCTGACTCTTTCCAGATGAGTTTTCTCTGCTCAGTTGGGTGCTCTGTCTGGTGTGGAGCGAGAGGGTGAGAATCTGATGGCTCCCTATGCTAACAGTGCTCAGACATTTGAGAATGACTCCTACGGGGCAGTTTGAGAATGACTCCTACGGGGCAGTTTGAGAATGACTCCTACGGGACAGTTTGAGAATGACTCCTACGGGGCAGTTTGAGAATGACTCCTACGGGGCAGTTCATCATCAGAGCTCTGGGGCTGCTTTGATTCAGCTGTTGAATGAGGGCAAAATACACTGAGCACCAGTGTTTCCAGAACATAACTAAAGTGATGTACAGGCAGTACTTGCCTTTTCCAGGTTTGGGACTATCTCAGGTGGCATCGCACTCTTTGAAAAAGGAGGATCAGTGTGTTAAAATGGTTCCCTGCATCCCCTTAGGACAAAGTGTCAGACTCCAGTCCTGTTAGGCAAGTGGAGGTCAAGCTCGGGGGTGCAGCCTCACAGCAAGAAGGTCCCGGGGTTGGAATCCCGGCCAAGGCCTTTCAGTGTGGAGTTGGCATGTTCTCCCCATGTCTACGTGGGCTTCCTCTGGCTTCCTCCCACCATTCACAGACATGCATGTTAGGCTAACTGGGGCGGGGGGGGCTACCCTGTATAAATAAAGGTTAAATAAACTGGAGTGCAGCTGCAGTGTCTTGCGTAGGCGTGTGGCTAGAGAGTCCACATGCTTTCCGAGGACTTTATGGCTGCTGAGAAGACTACAAAAGTGTAGCTTTTCAGGAATTGAGTTCGACGCCCATGCCCCAGGAGATGTTGGGTCTCAGCACTCAGCCAGGGGGATGACCCATCTTCACTCAGCCAGGGGGATGACCCATCTTCACTCAGACAGGGGGATGACCCATCTTCACTCAGCCAGTCTGCTGGAGGCTGGATAAGGTATCCTGGAGCTGAATGTTGCACAATTATGCAGCGCGATGATGCTGAGGACCAGCCCTTTGGAAGCTGTTGGGATGTCAAAATTAAGTTAGACATACTCCTTAAATGGGCAAGCAACCTTGGCTGTTTTCACTGGCTGATTGTGACAGAAAATCAATGATAACCTTTTGTTGTTATCTTCGTTATCTTTCAATATTTTTTTCATTCACCTTGGTTCGGTCATGGTTTTTCAGTGTTGCCTGGAATGATGATAATTTTCAATGCATGTTGAATGTAAAACAAAATTTATATCCACACAGAAATACAAATTTAATTATAAAAAGCAACACATAGGTTATTGTTAATGCAACCTTGCAGCATTTGCCATTGAATTGAATGAATGCATTTGGAATGTTTGTGCTGAGTGCCTGAAGGTTTAGTTGAAAAGCTTTAACAGAATCAACATTTAGAATTAATTGAATTTGATGTCCATAATATGATCGCCTTGTAGAAATTCCTAATGCCTATTGCCCTTTGCCCTGGTACAGTGTGTGTGGGTGTGTGTGCGTGCATGTATGAATGGAGTTGTGTGCCTTTGTATTTTTGATGTACATGTGCTTGTATGTGTAGTTTGTGCGTGTCTGTGTGTGTGTTTGAAAATGTCAATTATAGCTCTTTCGAAGGGAGATAGTGATTTAAAACCTATATCATAAACGTCAGCCAGTGGGAGCCTACAGCCTTTTTATGATTAATGTGTTAAAAGTCATTAAACAATACCAGACTTAATCATTCTTGTACTTTTCTTAATTAGAACCCAAGGCTGCTGTCAGCTCCAGTACGCATCCATACTTGGCCCCTGGCCATGGGTTGACTGGTGCTAAATTAGATGATGACTATGTTGTTAAAATTTCTGCTGCAGACCAATGTCTGACTATATTCACCATGACAACCTTGGTTTTTCAAATTTTCCATTGCTGAGAGATACTGTAAATCTGTTTTGGGGTTGACTGTATTAATACACAAATTTTATTTTTTTATTTTATTACTTTTTAGTCATCTATAGTACTGCTATAGAAGTGTGAGTTCTGTGAAATAAACGAAAATATCTCCTGCACACTCTGAGATACTTGCAAAAAGACGTGCAACGTTTCGGTCACGGGCATGCCTGACGAAGGTCTGGGACTGAAACGCTGCACCCATTAAATGTCTTTTTGCAAGTTTCTCACAGTGTGCAGTGAGTAAAATTGTTTATATGACTATATGACAAAGCGCATGTAACTATAATATTGAAAATGAATTGCCTACTCGTGGTCATCATTTGATAATCAAGTAACTATTTCACTCTAAGCTTCCTGTTTAACAGTCTATCATCAGGGATGGACTGAGACTAAAAAACTGCCCTGGACTTTTGACACAGACCAGCCTGCCAAAACCCGCCCTACAATGCATCCCACGATACACGACATAAACAAGCACAAAATATTACAAAGTTTTTGACTCAGCCATTATTAATTATTATTGAATAATATCTTCTGAGTGTAATAGATGTGTAAAATGAACGGGTGTTAAAGAAAAGGGAACATAGCTTTAACATTTGCAAAGATTAAAACCATATTGACTTGTTATGTACACATTCTACAACAAACACAAAATGTGCCATACATTTTGGGTATTTTAGACAGACAGGAACAAGCTGATAACAAGCTGATAAGAGTCCTCTCAATTGTAACTAAAAAAAAATGTAAAACTCACTTAACATTTCAATAATTTCCACTGAAAAACAACAATAAGCTTATTTAACAGATCAAGGCACAACTGATTAAGTCTCTCTTTGTGGCTGGCCAAAAGAATCTGTGAACAGAAATATGGACTGCTAAAGGTGTAAATTTGGTAGAGGTATACCCCCTCCTCATTTTTGAAAAACTACAGTGGGCGGGTACATTGAATTTGGAGATTCCTCCCTGAAGGAGGCATAGACCAAACTCGCAGACAGAGAGAGAGTGAGGCTGTGTCCAAATCAGAGCCCTCGCTGCTGCGTCCTGTGTAGCCTACTGTGTACTAGCATACTGTATACTGCTTACTGAATACTGTTTTGTCACATACTTAGGTTTTTATATACTCACTATACTTAGGTTTTGTATACTCAACTGGCATACTCAATAGTAGGCTAGTGCGCTGACACGGCCAGATAGACAGTGAACCTGTTGTTACAACTGTAAACAGAATTAGCCTGCGAGCTAGCTCAGAGTTCTTAGCTAAGTTACCAATTATCATGACCATTAGGCTACCTGCATAGTAATATTGATTAATAACATAAATACCGTTATTTCACCTTAATAATGACATTAATACAATACAACTGTCAGGTTGGCAACCCATATGTTCACACATATTTCCCCTTGTTTAATAATGGCCTGTTTATGGAAATGTGACCAACCTGTTTTACTCGTAACATAGCTAATGCTTTAAAACAATCCACTTTCCCAGGAAGACCGTGAAATGTGCGACTTACAGCAGGGGAAAAAGAGAACATGCAGCACACATGCAGAGAATGGCATTAAAATTAATTGTGAATTAATTGCGTACCGTGCTGCAAATTTGTTTTAGTTTCTAATTAGACGCTTAGTTCTCTTTAAAATCGTTTTGCTCAGTTAAGGAATAACGGGTGAAATCAGCTGGGTTTTAATAAGCTGAAAGTATGGAAACCTGGTCACTGTAATTTAAAAAATATGAAGGACGAAGAATAGCTAAGGTTGCAATTTAGTTAACATGGTGACATTTATCTCCGTTTTTAAAGGAGGGCGGCTACTCTTCTATAAATCAAACATAAGTTTTAAGCGGAATTCCCCTTTTAGGTCTAAACAGCCACTTTCTTTTCATTCAAAATGAAAAGGTCTCTTGGTTGAGTCATTAATTCACATGGCTTCTCATACCATAGTTATGCTGATGACACTCAACTCTTCCTCTCTTTCCCTCCCTCTACCCCACAGGTTAAGGAGAGGATATCTGCTTGCCTGGCTGACATCTCTGAGTGGATGGCTACCCATCACCTGAAGTTCAACCTTGACAAGACGGCACTGGACTTCAAAGAGCACATCAGGGCAGTCCTGCTGGTTCCTCCTGTACAACAATAGGAGGATTCGACCGTACCTGACCACCTACTCCACCCAGCTTCTCGTCCAGACCATGGTCACCTCATGCCTGGACTACTGCAACTCGCAAACCTACCAGCTAGTACCTCTACAACTGGTCCAGAACGTGGCTGCTCGACTTGTTTTCAACCTCTCACACGTCACCCCCCTGCTGAGGTCACTCCACTGGCTGCCGGGCGAGGCCAGGATCAGGTTTAAAGTTCTGACCCTGGCCTACACTGCAGCCGAAAGGTCAGGCCCCACCTACCTACAGGACTTAATCCAGCACTACACTCCAGCTAGACCACTTTGCTCTGCTACAGCAGGACTACTCGCACTTCCTTCCCTCCGTGTCAACGGCTCTCGCTCATCCCGGCTGCGGAGCTTTTCCACCCTAGCTCCCCAGTGGTGGAACAAAACTCGCCATTCCTCTACGTTCTGCTGAAACACTGCCTGCTTTCTGTCCTGGTCTGAAGACACACCTCTTCAGACTCCAGCTTGACTGACCTACCAATCTAGGACCATTTTCATAGCACTTGTTTCCTGTTTAACTCTTGTTTGATTTTATAGTTTATAATGTATAGCAGACTTACCCATGGCTTACTGTGTGTATTATATTCAATGTTCATTACTATGGATAGCTGCTACGTTATGAGAAAGTGATGTTTAAAAATAACATGATGTATAAAATTATATTTTTCAAATATTAATAAGCACACAGCTATATACAGATCTCTTTAAGGCAATACATTTTTTCTTAAAACAAAAATTTACATTAGGCTACTTCACATTCTCACATCTTTTTTTATGAAAAAAAAAAAACAATTTCCATTTGTTTAGAATAATATCCACGATGCTAAACAGTCATTGACAATGATTTTTTTTTGCAATAGCAAAGCATTAAATTCATAGCCTTATGATAATATATTAACCTCCTTAACTAGCACCCGTATTTGGCCAGTTTATTTTCATTTATTGCATTCTTTTACGGTGAAATTTTCTAATAATTCAAGAACAGTAACCATTTTTAATTTTGGGCTTAAAAAAGGGTGCTAGAGAAGGGGTTGAACTTTAACACAGCACTAGCGATCTCGATATATCTTTCTTTATAGTCTCTTTGTTTAAGATAAAAAGGGTGCTAGAGAAGGGGTTGAACTTTAACACAGCACTAGCGATCTGGATATATCTTTCCTTATAGTCTCTTTGTTTAAGATAAAAAGGGTGCTGGAGAAGGGGTTGAACTTTAACACAGCACTAGCGATCTGGATATATCTTTCCTTATAGTCTCTTTGTTTAAGATAAAAAGGGTGCTAGAGAAGGGGTTGAACTTTAACACAGCACTAGCGATCTGGATATATCTTTCCTTATAGTCTCTTTGTTTAAGATAAAAAGGGTGCTGGAGAAGGGGTTGAACTTTAACACAGCACTAGCGATCTGGATATATCTTTCCTTATAGTCTCTTTGTTTAAGATAAAAAGGGTGCTGGAGAAGGGGTTGAACTTTAACACAGCACTAGCGATCTGGATATATCTTTCTTTATAGTCTCTTTGTTTAAGATAAAAAGGGTGCTAGAGAAGGGGTTGAACTTTAACACAGCACTAGCGATCTGGATATATCTTTCCTTATAGTCTCTTTGTTTAAGATAAAAAGGGTGCTGGAGAAGGGGTTGAACTTTAACACAGCACTAGCGATCTGGATATATCTTTCCTTATAGTCTCTTTGTTTAAGATAAAAAGGGTGCTGGAGAAGGGGTTGAACTTTAACACAGCACTAGCGATCTGGATATATCTTTCCTTATAGTCTCTTTGTTTAAGATAAAAAGGGTGCTGGAGAAGGGGTTGAACTTTAACACAGCACTAGCGATCTGGATATATCTTTCTTTATAGTCTCTTTGTTTAAGATAAAAAGGGTGCTAGAGAAGGGGTTGAACTTTAACACAGCACTAGCGATCTGGATATATCTTTCCTTATAGTCTCTTTGTTTAAGATAAAAAGGGTGCTAGAGAAGGGGCTGAACTTTAACACAGCACTAGCGATCTGGATATATCTTTCCTTATAGTCTCTTTGTTTAAGATAAAAAGGGTGCTAGAGAAGGGGTTGAACTTTAACACAGCACTAGCGATCTGGATATATCTTTCCTTATAGTCTCTTTGTTTAAGATAAAAACGGTGCTGGAGAAGGGGTTGAACTTTAACACAGCACTAGCGATCTGGATATATCTTTCCTTATAGTCTCTTTGTTTAAGATAGATTCTTGGCTTGGACAACATTTTTACGAATACAAATACAAACACAATCCGTAACTAGTATTTATTTTGTCTTGCACCAGTGCCCCTGAATTTAAAGTCAGCACACAGCTCTGGAAATAGACTTCACGCCCATTTTCAATAAAACCAAGTGCAGATATCCATAGCAGTAGCTTAAAAACATGAAGTCAGAATAGAAACACCCAGAAAAGAGACAGTAAAGTCACTGTGCCTTAGGGTTAAGCATGGGCAAGTCACATCAGAATAAAGCCCAGCATTTGCATGGAGATGTGTGGCGGATGCATTCTGCATAAAATGAAAGATACAATTTCATGGGTCACTTTTTGATATATTTACTTATAATAACTGATGTGATTCTGCGTTAAGTGCAATTATAGAGTTCCAGCAGTGGCGCTGAATACCGTGGCTACCCATGAGTGTGTGTGTGTATTGCTGATGGAGGTAATGACTTTGGCCTTTTCATTTTTTTAACATGTTATTTGTATGGATTTACTAAGAATTTAGCGTGACATGTGAAATGTATAACCTGAATATCTGAAATGATCAATTAGACTTTATTTCCACACTGTGATTGTGACCTTGCAGTCACCTGGTTTGATGATAACATATTTTGAGTTAAACTCCATCCTCATTTCATTGTCAGCGACAAATATCAAATCTAAATTTGCATAAAGGAGTAAACACAGCCTCCAGCCACAATATTTTTTAAATTGTGCTAAATAGCTTATCCAGCCAATGTCATGCCCCGGATCTCTTTCTGCTCAAAGAACAACAGAGAATACTGATTAACATTCTCTAAAAACCTGCATAGAATAAAATAAATGTCTTATTAGGAAGCAAATTTTCTTTTCCCCAGTTTTAAATTTGCTAGTGTAACTCAAAATAAATGAAGGGTAAGCAATGCCGTTCCCAGAAGAATGGCAGAAATAAATTGCTATTAAGCAAAAGGATCTGCTGCTGATATAATATGGATACAGTATAATGTCCTCTGGGGAAGAGTGAAGCTATTTACAGAAAGTGAGATGTTTTCCTTTGGGTCTGTTGTCCATGGTGTGAGACACCAACTCTGTGAGTCAAGTAATTAAGAGAATTAAGATGCAATTTCAGTGTGCCGTCTTAAAAACACCCAGGTGTTCCAGCTTCTCTGGCAGTTTTATCGAGCTGATGTTAATCACAACCTGGGGAGGGGAAGAAGATGCAAAGTGAGGCTAAATTTCAGAGGGAGTGTCAGATTAAAGATTAATGCTGAGATACAGCTGTCCTGCTGGCTCCCCATAACAATTTGAGTAATCCAGTAAACTTGAGTAAACTTCTTGCATGTGTGGAGTACATGTAAAAATGTCGGGCATCAATTTAACAAAGAGCGCAATCCCAAGTATCTCTCTCTATTCTTTTTGTATGCGTCAATTATCAATTAAATATTTAACCCCTAGAGCCTCTTGCAATTATGTTTGGGGGGGGGGGGGGGGGGGCATATACATAACAGACATGACAAATCTTTTTTTTAAATTTAAACTTTTTAAAAATTTATTTCCCGCCACCACCCCGCCCTCTTGGGAGGTCAACTTTGTTTTTATTTTGAATCATACAAAAACGAGGGAAGGGTATAAAAAAAAGAAGGTACTTTTACAGACAGATGAACAGACAGACAAATGCATAAGTAGACAAATATACCAGCAGACAATCCTATACAAGGATGAGACTTATTTATTTATTTTCTCTATTGCAAGACAAAACAGTAACAGAACAACACAAGGAAGACAAGAACGGTGAGTGCAGTCCGGTGCAGGCCAGACATGACAATTCTGTTGTAGAACATGTTACATTAATCAAGAATGTTATGTAAGGCACCAATAATTTGATCTGAACTTTGATTGTCAAAGTAAAAAATTAAGTTATGTGAGAGATTATCAAGTTGAGGTTCATTGTTGAAATAGTGCTGCGACCAGAGGTATACTTACTTTCTGTTACTTCCTGGTTATTTGACTGGGAGAAGTGTCACATGTTAAAAGTGTATCTTTCTGGTGGTTTTACAGGACATGCACAATACTCTCTTAATTATGCTTCCTCGTGGAGACAGAGTTCAATTATTATTATGGTAATGACACATAGTAGATTGGCTGTGTGATTAATTGGGGCTTTACTTTTGCTCCATGCCACAGAAACGGGTACATTCTGGCATCTGTGGACACATCTGCAGTTTGATAAGAGCAGCATATTTACACCAGGAATGTGATGTTCTGACTTTAATGTCTTGCCACAGCTTTTTAGATCCCGTCAACCCTCCAGGATTCATCATCAGCGTATTCCTTTCATACTTCAGAGACTCGCCTCGCACGCTTCAGAGACTCGCCTCGCACGCTTCAGAGACTCGCCTCGCACGCTTCAGAGACTCGCCTCGCACGCTTCAGAGACTCGCCTCGCACACTTCAGAGACTCGCCTCGCACGCTTCAGAGACTCGCCTCGCACGCTTCAGAGACTCGCCTCGCATGCTTCAGAGACTCGCCTGGCACACTACAGAGACTCGCCTCGCACGCTTCAGAGACTCGCCTCGCACGCTTCAGAGACTCGCCTCGCACGCTTCAGAGACTCGCCTCGCATGCTTCAGAGACTCGCCTCGCACGCTTCAGAGACTCGCCTGGCACACTACAGAGACTCGCCTCGCACAGTTCAGAGACTCGCCTTGCACACTTCAGAGACTCATCTCGCACACTTGTCATTCCTAATCGTTTTTTTTTAAACGCCGTACTGAGAAAAGAGCTGACTTGTGTGCTTTGTGAGTTTACGCTCCTCAGATTCATCACCTTGAAGAGTCGGCAGGCCTGGATAAAAAGACAGACCTTCTCAAAAATAAAAGAGGCATGAAATGTGGTATATTATCAATAAGTTAACTTTTATGAGCTATTTCGGTGGAATCTGTCAGTGGCTTTTTTTTCTTACGCAGACTGCATAAAGGCATGTAAAATGCACACACTCAGAACCTCGACACCTCCTAGCTCTTTCAGTGATTAGAATTTATGGAAATGAACTACTGCCTTTTCCATTGAGACTATTCCACTGGTACATATCAAATCGTGGGACATGATTTGTACAACAGGATCAACGGGAACCCAGATCAACGGGAACCAATGACAGGTCAGAAAGAGGAGGATCCATTGACAGATTCGTAGCCAAATAATTAAAGAAAACATAACATTTCTGTGTCCTCAAACACGTATTCCCTTTGTGTATTTTTTAACCTTGTAGGGTGGCAGCCTCACCCATGCAATCAGACTCTTTTCAGTAGCTCTAGTTGGGTCAGAATTACCATTCAGACTGTTTCTCTCTCCCGAACGGTAATTGTGACTGCTGGGTCCCCAGTCTCTCCCCAAGCTGCCTGCCTGCCTGCCTGCCTGTCTTACTGCAGAATTTATGAAGGGAATTAGCATGCAAGCAGGGCTGAATAATGAGGATTTAATGAAGGTGGCTTTTGTTGCAATCTTTCCCCAGATGCTTTTGTTACAGTGCGCCGTTAACATTTCAAATTATCTCCTGGTGAGAAATCCACAGTTTGACCTTTCCAGTGCTTATCCTCCCTCATTCATGAAACATAAATTAAAACGATGCATCAACTTTCTCTCCCTAAAAATCAGTACAGGTACAGCTGTCGTGCGCAGATTTGTAGGGAGGTACAGACAAAAAAAAAGTGATTTATTTTTTTTGTCTTGAGTTGTTTGTTAGGTGCATTGGGGCCATAACCTTTATCTCGCACTGATTCTGATACCATTGTAAAAGCACAGCTGATGTTTCTTGTAATGGTTGCGGTTGAACATAGGCCATTCAACACCATCTCCACGTGCTCGCGCTAGCATACAAGCTAAGTGCACCCAGGTTCTGTGAACATATAATCGCCCAAGCCGTGAAACAAAAACTGGCTACAGTGCAGTAGTGTCCCTGTAGGCCATACATCCTGGAACCAGATGAGCCCATTGGAGCTTTGGCCAAAATCTTCTTCTCTGGGGCTGTATGTGTGATCAGCATGAAGGACTGTGTGTGTTTTGCCTAAGAAGTACAGAACCACTGTGTGGCTTCAGGAACTGATGTGCGTGCGCATGCGTGTGTATGCGTGGGGCTAGTTTGTGTGTGCTTTGGCCTGAGTCTGCATGTGTGTGTTTAGTCTGCTAGGGAAAACGTGTACTATTCACTGTCATTTTTGGATCACTGGTACATGGGTTGTGTGTCTGTGTGTGTTTGAGCATCACTGGTACATGGGTGTGTGCCTGTGTGTGTTTGAGCATCACTGGTACATGGGTTGTGTGTCTGTGTGTGTTTGAGCATCACTGGTACATGGGTGTGTGTCTGTGTGTGTTTGAGCATCACTGGTACATGGGTGTGTGCCTGTGTGTGTTTGAGCATCACTGGTACATGGGTGTTTGTCTGTGTGTGTTTGAGCTTGGCTCCAGGAATGACCTGCATGGTTGTTTGCTGTGCTGCATCCTTGTCAGTAGATCGTCCCCATCTGGCTCATGTCTGCTTGGCTCTTGCAGGGAGTTCTGTGATGTTCTCACTCCCGTCCTATTGTTTCCCGTGTTTTCCCTTTCCCCCTGTCTCGTGTATCTCTCATGTACCTAGCGTCCCCAACTAGAGTGTTCCACTAGAATCTCTCATGTACCTAGCATCTCTGACTAGAGTGTTCCACTAGAATCTCTCATGTAACAAGCGTACCCAACTAGAGTGTTCCACTAGAATCTCTCGTGTACCTAGCATCTCTGACTAGAGTGTTCCACTAGAATCTCTCATGTACCTAGCATCTCTGACTAGAGTGTTCCACTAGAATCTCTCGTGTACCTAGCATCTCTGACTAGAGTGTTCCACTAGAATCTCTCATGTACCTAGCATCTCTGACTAGAGTGTTCCACTAGAATCTCTCATGTAACAAGCGTACCCAACTAGAGTGTTCCACTAGAATCTCTCGTGTACCTAGCATCTCTGACTAGAGTGTTCCACTAGAATCTCTCATGTACCTAGCATCTCTGACTAGAGTGTTCCACTAGAATCTCTCATGTACCTAGCATCTCTGACTAGAGTGTTCCACTAGAATCTCTCATGTACCTAGCATCTCTGACTAGTGTTCCACTAGAATCTCTCATGTAACAAGCGTACCCAACTAGAGTGTTCCACTAGAATCTCTCATGTACCTAACATCTCTGACTAGAGTGTTCCACTAGAATCTCTCATGTACCTAGCATCTCTGACTAGAGTGTTCCACTAGAATCTCTCATGTACCTAGCATCTCTGACTAGAGTGTTCCACTAGAATCTCTCATGTAACTAGCGTCCCCAACTAGAGTGTTCCACTAGAATCTCTCATGTACCTAACATCTCTGACTAGAGTGTTCCACTAGAATCTCTCATGTAACTAGCGTCCCCAACTAGAGTGTTCCACTAGAATCTCTCATGTACCTAGCATCTCTGACTAGTGTTCCACTAGAATCTCTCATGTACCTAGCATCTCTGACTAGAGTGTTCCACTAGAATCTCTCATGTACCTAGCATCTCTGACTAGAGTGTTCCACTAGAATCTCTCATGTACCTAGCATCTCTGACTAGTGTTCCACTAGAATCTCTCATGTACCTAACATCTCTGACGAGAGTGTTCCACTAGAATCTCTCATGTACCTAGCATCTCTGACTAGTGTTCCACTAGAATCTCTCATGTACCTAACATCTCTGACGAGAGTGTTCCACTAGAATCTCTCATGTACCTAGCATCTCTGACTAGAGTGTTCCACTAGAATCTCTCATGTACCTAGCGTCCCCAACTAGAGTGTTCCACTAGAATCTCTCATGTACCTAGCGTCCCCAACTAGAGTGTTCCACTGCCGGGGAATTTGCAGAGGGAATTTTTCTCCCTGTGTACCTAGTGTGTCCGACTAGAGTGTTCCACTAGCATGGAACTTGCAGAGGAAATTCTAGATTTAACACTATATCCTAATATTTTCTGGAACTTGCAGAGGGAGCCCTCTCCCTGTGTACCTAACATATCCCTATATTAGAGTGTTCCATTAGCTCATGTCTGTCTATTAAAAAGACAGAGGCACTTTTATCTTTTCTTTTATTCTTTTCTAATTTATTTATCTTTTAAGCTTATTTATCTTTTTAAAGCTGTTTTATGTTTTATTTTTTATCTTTCTTTTATTCTTTCTTTTTATAAATTGATTTTAAACTGTTCTTAATGATGCATTGTCAAATCAATCTTTTTTTTCTTTTCATTATTCTGTAAAGCACTTTGAATTGCATTCAGTTGTATGAATATGTGCTATACAAATAAACTTGACTTGACTTGACTTGGTAACACTTACACTAACTTTCATTGAATTGCAGGAATATTCTGAGAACCTAAAATTGTTAGCCAGGTAGCTCCCTCCCAGCTCACATTTGTTGGAATGGCCATGTTCTCTGGTGTGCAGCAGATTCTTGAAGACAGGAAGGATTAAATTAACTGTATTTGTAATCAGAATCATGGTAAAAAGCCGTAGAAATTCAGACTCTAGAACCTTTAATGCTTGATATTTCTATTTATTCTTCTTGAAAGAAAAAGTTACCATGCCAACATAATTTAACCATATTAATGCAATCTGTAAATTATTAACTTTGAGTGCCGATGGCTTGACCTTATCCAATCATGTTAATCTATTATTCAGCAAGGGCTGTGCACGTTCCATTATTATTACTGACAGACACTGAAATTATAATGTAAAGCACTTTCTACCCCACTTTGCAATAGTGGGTGTTTTTATATAACCATATCCATAAATGGAAAAGTTGTCCATTACTTTTTCTGTTTTTCTTGTTTTATTTAAAGGTAATCTCAACCCTTAATGGATACTGAAGCAAAACCAATTATACATTCAACAAGGCTACCTTCACTCAGAGAGGTGGTGCAGGAAATATGATATATTGTGAAATATGTGTAGCGCTCCTGCCCCCTATATAGTTCTTCCTTAATAAAGGAACGGATATTATTATCTTCACATTTTGAGTGCACTTTATTTTGACTCAAATTATGAAAATAAACAAATCTAAGTTTCTATTGTAAATGGTGTAACTGTCTTGTTTCATTTAAGCCATTTACTAAGTTTCTGCGATGGTCACACCTGGAGTTATGAAGCCTTAAACAGAGCACCCCTAAATAGGTGAGAATTGACCAAATTTGCCATCTGCGCGAAGCTAAATCAAATGAGGGTGAAACACTTCACAAAATCTCTAGTAAAAATTCTTGTCGGTCTCCCTCCAGAGAATAACAGAATACTTCAAATGAATCGTAACAGTTATTGGGCAGACAACTCACCGATAACATACAAAAAACATTCAGCTATTTACATAGTGTTTTAGAAACGTGTACATGCACACAGCTTCACTCTCTCTCCTCTCTTTGGTTTAATTTCTGGTTCACCCCCCCCCCCCCCCCCCCGACCTGCACTGCTGCTCATAGGATATCATTTGCTCATCACCCAATAAGATTCAGATAGTAAACATTAACACATTAAGTGCTTAAATGAATAACATAATTAGCAATTGACAATTATGGAAATTAAAGAATACATTTTCCAAAGGGCTACATATGGAATCTGGCTTTACATATTGAAGTATGATCTAATATATATTGCATATGACATTTACAGTAGAGGAGAAAAAAAAACAGCATGGTTTGTGCATTGTGAATTTCAAAGGGACTGAAATCATGCTCATTGCATTACAGATATTCAGATTGTTTTACTGAATGATCAGTAAACAGAGGTTTCTGGGGACAAGGACTAGGCGACTACCAAATAAAAAATCCTTTGGGACAAGGCAAATATTTTATACACAAAGAAAATAAATTGTGTGATCTCGTCTTATTTCACATGGTGCAGAACCAATTATGCAAAGCTTTACATAACACGATATGAAACACATTTGATCCGGCTGTAAGAAACCACAGTTGCAAAAATCACCAAATATAATTGCCATTGGTCGGCGGCTGGGCCTAGACTGTAGCCTGTTCCCAAAGTTGAGGTTCAAAGCGACAGACATTTCAACATAAGATATTTCACTGATGGTACAGCATGTCTTTTCTGTCCCCTGTATGTTCAAAATACAGCCATATGCAGCATATCTGCATTTGAATGGATCTCTATGGGAATTGGGGGGTGGGACTAGATTTAGCTGTAAATTACACCATGTGTGGAACACATGGTTGGCTAAATGGCTCTAAGTCATCAAGGGTCTGAGGTATCAAACAAGCCTTAAACCATCACTCTGCTGCCAGATATACAGTAGATATGGAATAGTCCTGCATCTAAACTGCTACTCGTGTAAAAGTGCATGTATTTAAGTATGGAAAGTACAATCTAATTCATGGTTTACATGCAGGCTATAGCCTGATGCTGCAGTATCTTGGATGAAAGTAGTAAATAGTAATATTAAAAGCACATTAACGTTTGAAATAAATGCACTATATTGTCTGATGTGTTTCCAGTTAAAATAGATCTAGATCTAGTAATGTCATATCATGTTAAAAATGTTAGTAACAAATGATTAATTAGATCTTAGTGAGTTTTAAAATACAAATTAGATCTTAGTGACGCTTTTAAAATCCCATTATAAGCCGAGCCGAAGCCACATGCAATGACAAACCCGAACAATGACACAATCCTCGACTAAATCCCTCCTCCTGTGTGTAATTCCAGCCTTCTGATTGGCTGGACCAGAAAGTTAGTGACAGTAACCCCGCCCAACCGAAGTCTCAAGCCCGCTCACTCGAAGTCTCCAATCTGCAGACGCACAAGGTGCTTCCCAATGCTCTAAAAATGCACCCTCCTTTCCTCCACTACCACCTCCTCTCCTCCATGCCCCGGAAACGGATCTTTGTGTTTTAATCTAATATTGGTGATTACATCTTAATTACGTATTAATGGTTACATATTATTTAATGTCTCAACGCAAACCGCAATGTCAGGTACATTGTATACTGTACACGCAAATACTTGTACTGGAAACGTCCAGGCAGTTTAGCATATTTCCCGGTAGGAGAGGAGTGGTAGTGGGGGAGTGGAGGAAAGGAGGTGGGGAGTGAAGAATATTGGGACGTACCCACATATTTGCCTCTGATTGGCTCAGGGGGTAGGTTTGGGTGCAGCTAATGTTCACATTAATAGAATTAGCAGCAGCAAGATGGCCGACCAGCTGGAGGCAGTCCAGATGTGGCAGCAGGGGTGGTGGGTGAGGCCAGGCGAAGATGGTAGTAGAGAGGATGGGGGGGGGGGGGCTAGTATTCTGGACAGAGCTTGCGCTGGTTCTGGATGGTTCTGAAAAGATGGTTTTCTTTTTTTGGAATGGAAATTACTTATCCCTCTTTTGCAGACCTGGCAAACTTCTGATTAAATATCCGTACAATTAAAAAAATGGACGAGTCTTTTAATTATGCATTGTTTCTATCACGACTGAATGCCTAGTCACAACATGCCGCTTGTAATGGCAGTGTCAAAAAATGTCCTGCATGTTGTTCACATCCTACATAGGGTACATGCGCCTCACCTCACTTCTCACAGAATGCAGGTGAGCAAACTGAATGTACACGACGTGTACCGTGCCGACTCCCCCAAAATGCGTACATTAAAATGGCGAAATGCGTTGGTGTTGGATCAGTGCTTTGCAGGAAGGAAGCACGCTTGTTAAAGGTGATTTATTAAGCTTCCATTTATGCAAGCATTGCAGGCTCTGCAAGGTCAACAGTAATAGCCAACCGAATGTAAATAAATCTTCAGCCCTCCAGACTCTTCTTCTTTCCAAGGCAAGGTGGCCTCCCTCCTCCCTCCTACAGACCGACCCCGCCTCCAAATCACTATCTGACATGTGCCCCCCCCCCTCTCCCTCTCCCCCTCCCCTCCCTCCCCCCCTCCCCTCTGTTATCAGAGACCACAGCAGAATGCCTGTCCTCTCTGTTAGGGCATTTTGGGCTGTGTTTATAGGTAGACAGAGTGGATCCCTGTCCTCTCTGTTAGGGCATTTTGGGCTGTGTTTATAGGTAGGCAGAGTGGATGCCTGTTCTCTCTGTTAGGGCATTTTGGGCTGTGTTTATAGGTAGACAGAGTGGATCCCTGTCCTCTCTGTTAGGGCATTTTGGGCTGTGTTTATAGGTAGGCAGAGTGGATCCCTGTCCTCGCTGTTAGGGCATTTTGGGCTGTGTTTATAGGTAGACAGAGTGGATGCCTGTCCTCTCTGTTAGGGCATTTTGGGCTGTGTTTATAGGTAGACAGAGTGGATGCCTGTCCTCTCTGTTAGGGCATTTTGGGCTGTGTTTATAGGTAGACAGAGTGGATGCCTGTCCTCTCTGTTAGGGCATTTTGGGCTGTGTTTATAGGTAGACAGAGTGGATCCCTGTCCTCTCTGTTAGGGCATTTTGGGCTGTGTTTATAGGTAGACAGAGTGGATCCCTGTCCTCTCTGTTAGGGCATTTTGGGCTGTGTTTATAGGTAGGCAGAGTGGATCCCTGTCCTCTCTGTTAGGGCATTTTGGGCTGTGTTTATAGGTAGGCAGAGTGGATCCCTGTCCTCTCTGTTAGGGCATTTTGGGCTATGTTTATAGGTAGACAGAGTGGATCCCTGTCCTCTCTGTTAGGGCATTTTGGGCTGTGTTTATAGGTAGACAGAGTGGATCCCTGTCCTCTCTGTTAGGGCATTTTGGGCTGTGTTTATAGGTAGACAGAGTGGATGCCTGTCCTCTCTGTTAGGGCATTTTGGGCTGTGTTTATAGGTAGACAGAGTGCATGCCTGTCCTCTCTGTTAGGGCATTTTGGGCTGTGTTTATAGGTAGGCAGAGTGGATCCCTGTCCTCTCTGTTAGGGCATTTTGGGCTGTGTTTATAGGTAGGCAGAGTGGATGCCTGTCCTCTCTGTTAGAGCATTTTGGGCTGTGTTTATAGGTAGACAGAGTGAATGCCTGTCCTCTCTGTTAGGGCATTTTGGGCTGTGTTTATAGGTAGACAGAGTGCATGCCTGTCCTCTCTGTTAGGGCATTTTGGGCTGTGTTTATAGGTAGGCAGAGTGGATCCCTGTCCTCTCTGTTAGGGCATTTTGGGCTGTGTTTATAGGTAGACAGAGTGGATCCCTGTCCTCGCTGTTAGGGCATTTTGGGCTGTGTTTATAGGTAGACAGAGTGGATGCCTGTCCTCTCTGTTCGGGCATTTTGGGCTGTGTTTATAGGTAGGCAGAGTGCATGCCTGTCCTCTCTGTTAGGGCATTTTGGGCTGTGTTTATAGGTAGGCAGAGTGGATCCCTGTCCTCTCTGTTAGGGCATTTTGGGCTGTGTTTATAGGTAGACAGAGTGGATCCCTGTCCTCGCTGTTAGGGCATTTTGGGCTGTGTTTATAGGTAGGCAGAGTGCATGCCTGTCCTCTCTGTTAGGGCATTTTGGGCTGTGTTTATAGGTAGGCAGAGTGCATCCCTGTCCTCTCTGTTAGGGCATTTTGGGCTGTGTTTATAGGTAGACAGAGTGGATCCCTGTCCTCTCTGTTAGGGCATTTTGGGCTGTGTTTATAGGTAGACAGAGTGGATCCCTGTCCTCTCTGTTAGGGCATTTTGGGCTGTGTTTATAGGTAGACAGAGTGCATGCCTGTCCTCTCTGTTAGGGCATTTTGGGCTGTGTTTATAGGTAGACAGAGTGGATCCCTGTCCTCTCTGTTAGGGCATTTTGGGCTGTGTTTATAGGTAGACAGAGTGCATGCCTGTCCTCGCTGTTAGGGCATTTTGGGCTGTGTTTATAGGTAGACAGAGTGGATCCCTGTCCTCTCTGTTAGGGCATTTTGGGCTGTGTTTATAGGTAGACAGAGTGGATCCCTGTCCTCTCTGTTTGGGCATTTTGGGCTGTGTTTATAGGTAGACAGAGTGGATCCCTGTCCTCTCTGTTAGGGCATTTTGGGCTGTGTTTATAGGTAGGCAGAGTGGATGCCTGTTCTCTCTGTTAGGGCATTTTGGGCTGTGTTTATAGGTAGACAGAGTGGATCCCTGTCCTCTCTGTTAGGGCATTTTGGGCTGTGTTTATAGGTAGACAGAGTGGATGCCTGTCCTCGCTGTTAGGGCATTTTGGGCTGTGTTTATAGGTAGACAGAGTGGATCCCTGTCCTCTCTGTTAGGGCATTTTGGGCTGTGTTTATAGGTAGGCAGAGTGGATCCCTGTCCTCTCTGTTAGGGCATTTTGGGCTGTGTTTATAGGTAGACAGAGTGGATCCCTGTCCTCTCTGTTAGGGCATTTTGGGCTGTGTTTATAGGTAGACAGAGTGGATGCCTGTCCTCGCTGTTAGGGCATTTTGGGCTGTGTTTATAGGTAGACAGAGTGGATCCCTGTCCTCTCTGTTAGGGCATTTTGGGCTGTGTTTATAGGTAGACAGAGTGGATCCCTGTCCTCTCTGTTAGGGCATTTTGGGCTGTGTTTATAGGTAGGCAGAGTGGATCCCTGTCCTCTCTGTTAGGGCATTTTGGGCTGTGTTTATAGGTAGGCAGAGTGGATGCCTGTTCTCTCTGTTAGGGCATTTTGGGCTGTGTTTATAGGTAGGCAGAGTGCATGCCTGTCCTCGCTGTTAGGGCATTTTGGGCTGTGTTTATAGGTAGACAGAGTGGATCCCTGTCCTCGCTGTTAGGGCATTTTGGGCTGTGTTTATAGGTAGACAGAGTGGATCCCTGTCCTCGCTGTTAGGGCATTTTGGGCTGTGTTTATAGGTAGACAGAGTGGATCCCTGTCCTCTCTGTTAGGGCATTTTGGGCTGTGTTTATAGGTAGGCAGAGTGCATGCCTGTCCTCTCTGTTAGGGCATTTTGGGCTGTGTTTATAGGTAGACAGAGTGGGTGCCTGTCCTCTCTGTTAGGGCATTTTGGGCTGTGTTTATAGGTAGACAGAGTGGATGCCTGTCCTCGCTGTTAGGGCATTTTGGGCTGTGTTTATAGGTAGACAGAGTGGATCCCTGTCCTCTCTGTTAGGGCATTTTGGGCTGTGTTTATAGGTAGGCAGAGTGGATCCCTGTCCTCTCTGTTAGGGCATTTTGGGCTGTGTTTATAGGTAGACAGAGTGGATCCCTGTCCTCTCTGTTAGGGCATTTTGGGCTGTGTTTATAGGTAGACAGAGTGGAAGAAAACTGACACTAATAAAAATTATTTTCGCCAAATTAGCTCAGAGAAATGAATGAAAAACAAAACACCCGACATAATTCGGCGCGACAATCTAACAAAACACGTGATGACCAAATAGTTTGTCCTACCACCAGCATTGGTGTTCAAACACAACACTACAGCCATCAAAATGCTGACATTCTTAGAATTTGTCCCATCAAAATAACACCCTTATGATGCCTCAACATGTTATTTTTTTCCCTTAGGAACACAGTATACTTGGGGGAGCTGATTTCTTTTTAGTTTTTGTTTACTTGACTTTGTTTCATTAACCTTGCATGCATAGTGTAATGCATTTTTGTTTCATTAACCTTGCATGCATAGTGTAATGCATTTTTGTTTCATTAACCTTGCATGCATAGTGTAATGCATCTTTGTTTCATTAACCTTGCATGCATAGTGTAATGCATCTTTGTTTCATTAACCTTGCATGCATAGTGTAATGCATCTTTGTTTCATTAACCTTGCATACATAGTGTAATGCATTTTTGTTTCATTAACCTTGCATGCATAGTGTAATGCATCTTTGTTTCATTAACCTCGCATGCAATTAACTGGGGAGCAAGAACAGACTCTACTTTATGGCCCTTTACATTCTAAAAACATGAAATAGCCACAAAGGTAATACATAGTATATTATGACCTCTTTTTTGTTGTCTTGTGTCCCATTGTTTTATTTATTTATTCTTCTTTAGCACTTGGATACTGTACAGCGCTTTGGTCAACGTTGGTTGCTTTTTAAACGTGCTTTATAAATGAATTTGACTTGACTTGACCAGCAGGTAAGCCTTACACTGTCAGCAAAAGCAGGAAGGATGTGAGAGCAACATCAGCCATGTTTCTCCTGCTCCATGCAAAGCGCCATCATCAAACCTGCCGTTTGACTACTCTCAGACCAGAGCAGAATAACACACTCCACTCTCAGACCAGAGCAGAATAACACACTCCACTCTCAGACCAGAGCAGAATAACACACTCCACTCTCAGACCAGAGCAGAATAACACACTCCACTCTCAGGCCAGAGCAGAATAACACACTCCACTCTCAGACCAGAGCAGAATAACACACTCCACTCTCAGACCAGAGCAGAATAACACACTCCACTCTCAGGCCAGAGCAGAATAACACACTCCACTCTCAGACCAGAGCAGAATAACACACTCTACTCTCAGACCAGAGCAGAATAACACACTCCACTCTCAGGCCAGAGCAGAATAACACACTCCACTCTCAGACCAGAGCAGAATAACACACTCCACTCTCAGGCCAGAGCAGAATAACACACTCCACTCTCAGACCAGAGCAGAATAACACACTCCACTCTCAGGCCAGAGCAGAATAACACACTCCACTCTCAGACCAGAGCAGAATAACACACTCCACTCTCAGACCAGAGCAGAATAACACACTCCACTCTCAGGCCAGAGCAGAATAACACACTCCACTCTCAGACCAGAGCAGAATAACACACTCTACTCTCAGGCCAGAGCAGAATAACACACTCCACTCTCAGGCCAGAGCAGAATAACACACTCCACTCTCAGACCAGAGCAGAATAACACACTCTACTCTCAGGCCAGAGCAGAATAACACACTCTACTCTCAGACCAGAGCAGAATAACACACTCCACTCTCAGACCAGAGCAGAATAACACACTCCACTCTCAGACCAGAGCAGAATAACACACTACACTCTCAGACCAGAGCAGAATAACACACTACACTCTCAGACCAGAGCAGAATAACACACTCCACTCTCAGACCAGAGCAGAATAACACACTCCACTCTCAGACCAGAGCAGAATAACACACTCCACTTTCAGACCAGAGCAGAATAACACACTCTACTCTCAGGCCAGAGCAGAATAACACACTCCACTCTCAGACCAGAGCAGAATAACACACTCCACTCTCAGACCAGAGCAGAATAACACACTCCACTCTCAGGCCAGAGCAGAATAACACACTCCACTCTCAGACCAGAGCAGAATAACACACTCCACTCTCAGACCAGAGCAGAATAACACACTCCACTCTCAGACCAGAGCAGAATAACACACTCCACTCTCAGACCAGAGCAGAATAACACACTCCACTCTCAGACCAGAGCAGAATAACACACTCTACTCTCAGACCAGAGCAGAATAACACACTCTACTCTCAGACCAGAGCAGAATAACACACTCTACTCTCAGACCAGAGCAGAATAACACACTCCACTCTCAGACCAGAGCAGAATAACACACTCCACTCTCAGGCCAGAGCAGAATAACACACTCCACTCTCAGGCCAGAGCAGAATAACACACTCCACTCTCAGGCCAGAGCAGAATAACACACTCCACTCTCAGACCAGAGCAGAATAACACACTCCACTCTCAGACCAGAGCAGAATAACACACTCCACTCTCAGACCAGAGCAGAATAACACACTCCACTCTCAGGCCAGAGCAGAATAACACACTCCACTCTCAGGCCAGAGCAGAATAACACACTCCACTCTCAGACCAGAGCAGAATAACACACTCCACTCTCAGACCAGAGCAGAATAACACACTCCACTCTCAGACCAGAGCAGAATAACACACTCCACTCTCAGACCAGAGCAGAATAACACACTCCCCTCTCAGACCAGAGCAGAATAACACGCTCCACTCTCAGACCAGAGCAGAATAACACACTCCACTCTCAGACCAGAGCAGAATAACACACTCCACTCTCAGACCAGAGCAGAATAACACACTCCACTCTCAGGCCAGAGCAGAATAACACACTCCACTCTCAGACCAGAGCAGAATAACACACTCTACTCTCAGACCAGAGCAGAATAACACACTCTACTCTCAGACCAGAGCAGAATAACACACTCCACTCTCAGACCAGAGCAGAATAACACACTCCACTCTCAGACCAGAGCAGAATAACACACTCCACTCTCAGACCAGAGCAGAATAACACACTCCACTCTCAGGCCAGAGCAGAATAACACACTCCACTCTCAGGCCAGAGCAGAATAACACACTCCACTCTCAGACCAGAGCAGAATAACACACTCCACTCTCAGACCAGAGCAGAATACCACACTCCACTCTCAGGCCAGAGCAGAATAACACACTCCACTCTCAGGCCAGAGCAGAATAACACACTCCACTCTCAGGCCAGAGCAGAATAACACACTCCACTCTCAGACCAGAGCAGAATAACACACTCCACTCTCAGACCAGAGCAGAATAACACACTCCACTCTCAGACCAGAGCAGAATAACACACTCCACTCTCAGACCAGAGCAGAATAACACACTCCACTCTCAGACCAGAGCAGAATAACACCCTCCACTCTCAGACCAGAGCAGAATAACACACTCTACTCTCAGGCCAGAGCAGAATAACACACTCCACTCTCAGACCAGAGCAGAATAACACACTCCACTCTCAGACCAGAGCAGAATAACACACTCCACTCTCAGACCAGAGCAGAATAACACCCTCCACTCTCAGACCAGAGCAGAATAACACACTCTACTCTCAGGCCAGAGCAGAATAACACACTCTACTCTCAGGCCAGAGCAGAATAACACCCTCCACTCTCAGACCAGAGCAGAATAACACACTCTACTCTCAGGCCAGAGCAGAATAACACACTCCACTCTCAGGCCAGAGCAGAATAACACACTCCACTCTCAGGCCAGAGCAGAATAACACACTCTACTCTCAGACCAGAGCAGAATAACACGCTCCACTCTCAGGCCAGTGCAGAAGTGGCAGGCCAGAGAATGGGGTGATAATCACTTCTTACTCAGTCTCAACATCGGCTGTGTCCCCGCATCCTGGCATCTATATGCAAACGGTAGAGGACTTTTCGGTGTCCTCAGCCTTCTCTGACATCATTCCCAACAAGAGTACAACCCAATTTGTATTCTGGACCGTTGCTATATAGACACAAGAGGTAAGAAGCAGGCAGATATTGGGCCTTGCATTTTCCTCAGCCTTGGGGATGACAAGGATTCATGAAGGAACCTATAAAGCAAGGTCATGATGCCTCAGTGCATCTGGTACTGATGCGCAGATCAGTGCAAAAGGGTCCCGCACAAAGGCAGCGCCTCACTGTTCAGTCATGAGTCATGTTTAAGTACAGGCCCCTAACGTGAAGCTAGAAACCACAGTGATTGTCTTAAACACTGTCTTCACAGCGTACGTTGTTGTAAAAGCCTCCGTTAGAAAATAGTATTCTCTGCTTACAGCAAAGACTACACAGACCGTCCCCCATGGTTCCCCTTCCGCATACCCTGCCCCCCGGGGGTCAGAATATGCACTGCACCTAACATTACAATATGAAAGGCAAGGACGTGTCATATCTGTTCAAAGGTGTCAGCTGTAAAAGGTGTGTCAGTTGAACAAAGCTTCAGGATACCGCTGTGCAAGTGCAGCGTATTGCTATGCATAAAACAGATTCACTCTGCATGTATTATGCAGCACGGGGCATAGTAAAAATGTTAGGATGCAGGTCTACTAGTCATTTTGACATAAATCTCTGGTAAGTTCAATTTTAGGAAATTAGCTCTAGTCGTCAGGAGCTGAAAATAAATTACATTACAGTCAATAGCCTGCAGTGCTACCGAACTCTGCAGTGCAGAAAACACATCTCTTTGTATGATAATGCTGCTAATTAGAGTTGGCATGCAAGTGTAACAATGTAATTTTTGTAATGATTCCCATTTCCCCAGTGGAGCATTTAACATAAAAAGGCAACTGTGAACCACATATCAAATAATGATATAATGCAGTATCACCCAACAACAGCTATGAAAATTCCTGTTTGTAATATTAATTAATATGTTGCAAAGGTTTTAACTAAAATTGAAATAAAACTTGCTGTAGAAAATAAATCTACTGATAGAATGGCATAGAGGAGGTAAATAGATGATTTTGTAACTGGCCCAATCTCATCAATGGCACTCAGAAAGCCTAGTATTGCACTGTAATTTTCATCATATTAATCTAAAGGAGTTGAATGCAAGTGCACATAGATAAAGCTTTGAAAACAATCCTCCATACGCTGTAATTAATTACCCGCAGATATGCTCAGCGATAGCTCAGTCACCCATGCCTTGAGTGGCACTTCTCACAAGTAAACAAATCCACGCAAACAAAAAATAATAACTAACAGTGAATGATTAATGTGATTAATGTGTTATTACCTAAATGTGTTATGTAACCTTGGCATCATTTCATAGTAGTAACACCAGCAGTATCACTCTCTGACATATATTAATAATCTAACTAGTTACACATGCATAGTAGTACTGTAGTAATAGTCATACTTTATTGATCCCAAGAATGGTAAATTGCTTTATTACAGATGCCTGAAAGGACACAGAGTGCAGTGACATATTGGACTGAATGGTAACTATGCTGTTATGATTCCGTGAAGGGACTGGACTCAAACGCACGACTCTCACACAGGAGTTTCAAGAATTCAATAACTTATTACTTCGACAAAAGCTCCAGAAGTATAGGGAGAAGGTTATACAGGGACTGGATCCTGGAATGGCGTTAGCAGGGGCAGAACGGGAGTGGGAGCAGGCAAGGGGCTGGTTAGTGGCAGAATCCTGGGCTGGTGCAGCAGAGGAGGAGCGGGATGCGGGAGACGGGGCTGCGTGGAGTGGGCTAGGACAGCTGCAGGCTGGCGGACATGCAAGGCAGACCAAGGCGTTAATGACAGCAAGGCATGACAAGACAGGCGGCGCTATACGCTGAGGTAAGCAAGACTTTAAGCAGTAGCAAGGCAAGACAAGGCTAGATTTCTAGGCACGAAGCAAGACAAGACAAGAGTTAATTCAACAACGAGACTTAACAAGCACCAGTTAAGTGCAGCATGAGAATGTATGCGTGAGTGATTATAATGTGAGATAATGCAAGGGAAATGAGTGACACAAAGAGGGAAACCCACGCCCAACCTGCAGCACGAGGGAAAACAAACAGGAAACATGAAAACATAACATGACACGTGAGGGAAAAGGTAAAACAAGGAGCACAGCAGGGACGGGAATGGAGAGCGTCACACATGCGCTTAATTCACGTGTCACTAATAACAGATGGTTACAGATAGCATGTTAAGGAACTTCACTCCTCTTGGGGCAAATGATGGCAAACGTATAAATCTGTCAGTTGGACACTTTGGTATGATAAATCTACCACTGCAAGAGCTGTCATGCTGGATGAGGTAACCATGACGGGGGTCGTCTTGGTTACAGAGTGTCATATGGGTGTTTGTTTTTATTTTTTTACATGTATATCGTATCCATTGAAACCAAACTTTCCAAACCATCAGCTTCCCTAACTATCCACACAATGGCGTAATAGAACTGAGCAGTATCCTGCTCAAGTGTCACACAGACCCATTGGAGATAGTTACCTTTCATTGCCTCGTTGCTGACGTGGATTTATGCGGTTGTTAATCTGTGATCTCCAAATACGGCTCTCGTAAATAAACCCTGTAACTACAAATCCCCACGTGCACACACAAAAAAAAAACATTTACTGTATGTGATGTAAAAGAATTGCGGCCTTTGAACGGTCTTCCACTTTGTTTCACAGGTTTTCTGTTTTACTTGGAAGTTGGAAACTGACCAGAAGCCAGTGGGAGTTGAGTGGAACTGACCAGAAGCCAGTGGGAGTTGAGTGGAACTGACCAGAAGCCAGTGGGAGTTGAGTGGAACTGACCAGAAGCCAGTGGGAGTTGAGTGGCAGGGCCTTCCTGCACAATAAATATCAGTTTGACAGTTTGAATAAATCTAACATCACAATGAGAGTCAACTGCGGCCAAGCTGCATGTACTGCCTCTGTTAAAATAAAGTAGCATCTCTGTGAGATTTCACTTTTCTTTTCCAGCAGTTAGCAGGGTCCCCCCACCCTACCCCTGCTTCTCAAGGTATCATCCTCTTCTGCATGGGGAAATAAATACTGATGTAGCTGAGAGTCGACTTCCCAAATCAAGGTACCGATCTACAGGCGCAGCTCGCTCTGCACCATAATTCCACCTGGCTTCCCAGCATTAGAATCCCTGTTAATCCACTTCGTTAATATGTAGAACATTCTTTCACCAAAGGGAAAGACTGTAACTTTCTGCAGCACTTTGATAACTTACAAGTAATGGGTTTAACTCTAAGACTGGTCATGATTCATATGTCTTTCCTAAATCTGCTTAGTTCCCTCTGACAGAACCTAATAAAGACGGGTCAGGCATCTTTCATTTTCCCTTTTCTCTTTAATTCTCGGACACTTTTCTAATAGGATTTATATGCAGTTGCTGTTAATTGTATTGGCGCCCACTCCAAGGGCCACAGTCCCTCTGCTTATCTACAGTGTCCCACTCCAAGGGCCACAGTCCCTCTGCTTATCTACAGTGCCCCACCCCAAGGGCCACAGTCCCTCTGCTTATCTACAGTGTCCCACCCCAAGGGCCACAGTCCCTCTGCTTATCTACAGTGTCCCACTCCAAGGGCCACAGTCCCTCTGCTTATCTACAGTGCCCCACTCCAAGGGCCACAGTCCCTCTGCTTATCTACAGTGTCCCACCCCAAGGGCCACAGTCCCTCTGCTTATCTACAGTGTCCCACCCCAAGGGCCACAGTCCCTCTGCTTATCTACAGTGCCCCACTCCAAGGGCCACAGTCCCTCTGCTTATCTACAGTGCCCCACTCCAAGGGCCACAGTCCCTCTGCTTATCTACAGTGTCCCACCCCTGCCATCAATCCTCTACCCCCCATCTATACTAATAGTTCTTACCAACATTGCACCATGTGGGTTATGCAGCAATATAACCAAGCTCAGTCACCAATATGAGATAGCATGCTGGCTGAATGAAAACTCCTGCCCCCTGCCTGTACCAAGTTCATCTTCTCACATTAAACAGACCCTCCACCAAAAAAAAAAATAAAAAAAAATAAAAACTTATGAACTGCCATTTCTTGGCTATAAAGTTGGTGATATCCCATCTCTCATGCTGGGATTGAGCATAAAGTGAGTAGGGTAGAGGGGAGAGTGAGATAGAATCAAAGGGTTTGTTTTTTCCCTTTCACTTCATTTCAGAAGCTCTGCTAGGTGAGGTTGAGGGTTCCAAAATATGCTCCAATGCAAATTACCTATATATAATCTATATTTTACCTGTATATATATATATATATATATATATATATATATATATATATATATATATATATATATATATATATATATATATATATATATATATATATATATATAACTTGAGAATTAGGACAAAACCTTGTTTTTTTGTTTTGTTTTTGTTCTTTCCTCTTAAATTATGCTGGGATATTTTGATAAATAAAAGTCTTGGCTATTAATCTCTGTAAAGGGGCCATCTCCCAATCATTTAATTTTTAATTAAATAGCGGTAAAAGCGCCGACTTACAGTCGGTGCAGTATCACACTGAGGATCAGGGGTCCGCGCCCCCGGTGCCTTGAGGGAGTGGCAATTGGCAGCCGCTCCCGGGGTGGGGGGACTCTGCGAGAATTGTCGTGCACAAGCGGCCCGGGCGAGTTCTCAAGCGGTTGCTACAGGTGGAATTGAATAACGTACAATTGGCTACCAAATTGGGAGAAAATGGGAAAAAATCGGAAACAAATAAAAAAAAATAGCACTTTTTAACTATTCCTAACATTCACACAGGACTCCCATTACAAAAAGCTAGTTTTCCTAAATAAAGCAGACGTTTCAGCGAGAAAAAAACATTTATTAATGTTTTAATAGTATGTAAAAAACTTAACTGAAAATAAATTGCTAATTTCAATAACATGATTCAATTATTGAAGAGAATTGACATCTGTCAGCATAGACGTCAACTCCATAAGATAAAATAATAGAGTTGAGATTACGGAGTTGATATACCCATGGTTGCTGAAGGAGCAACAGCTCAAGGCTACAGCTGCATCGGGAACTGGGGGGGAGAAAGAATGGAATGATAAGCTCGACGAAACAATAAAACAATATAACAAATGCAAATATAGCAAATGCTTAAAAATCACTGAAATCAAGAAAATGGTCAAGCCAGAAAGGTCAGATAAGACAGCTAAAACAAGTCACTCTATTCCATCGGACTTGGCATTAATTATGGAAAGCCTGGAAGGTATCAAGATTCAACTGAAAGACATAATGCAGGAGTTACAAGATCTTAAAGATGAAAATATCAAGAAAGACCAACAAATAAAGGCTCTAACATACAGAGTGGATGAGCTTGAACAACATGGGAAACTTAATGATGTGATCATCACAGGGCTCAGAATCAAACCAAGGAACTATGCCAGGGCGACGAGGTCCAACGAGGAGACAGACGAGGCAGACATTCAATCAGTGGAAATACAGGTGTGGAATTTTCTTGATTCCAAAAAAATCGATATGGATCTTACAAATGTGGATTCTTGTTATCTGCTGCCCAAGAGAAAAACTAACGAAGGTAGGGAAAACGAAACCCGCGCCGTGGTGCTGAGATTCATAAGTAGGAAATACAAAGTTGCTCTACTGAAACAGGGTAAAAATCTGAAAGGATCCAACGTGTTCATCAATGAAAATCTCACCAAAGTAAACGCCACCATCGCTTGGAAAGCGCGTCAATTGAAGAAAGGGGAAAAACTACAGAACACCTGGACGGCAAACTGCAAAGTTTTTATCAAACCAAATGGGTCTTCAGAAAACACCAGACCGGTGCTGATCAGGGCGCTGGAGGAGCTGGAGAAATATGAATAGTAAGGTACGTGAAAACAATGTGAAAACGCCATGAACTCAGTACAATCAAAAAGTAAAACTTCACGGATTATAATGAATGAATTGATGGATAAAATTGCTGACCATGAAAAAAGGAGTATGATATCTAACCAGAACCCAAGATCAAAAGCCCCGAATGAAGAAGTGGATCCAGACAGACACTTTTATTATAATGAAACAAACAAATGTGGATATTACTTGGAAGACCAATTCAATAAGAACATTAGTATGGGTGGAAAGCTGTCAATAATCCACTTCAACAGCAGGAGTCTATACGCAAACTTTGAACAGATACAGGAGTATCTATGTACATTTGCCAAACCATTCAACATCATTGCGGTGTCGGAAACTTGGATTAACGTCGAGAAAGGCATGGATTTCCACCTGGAAGGGTATAATTTTGTGTGTAAGAACAGAATCAACAAAGCTGGTGGAGGAGTTGCACTGTTTATTGAGGAGAGCATAAATTTTGAGATAATGGAAAGCTTGTCAATTGTCGTTGAAAATGTAATGGAGTGTATAACAATTGAATTCTCAGCGCTAAAAGGTAAAAAAACTGTTATATGCAATGTTTACAGAGCTCCTAGCTCAAAAATAGACATTTTCAAAAATTGTATGGGAGAAATATTATCAAAAATGAATCAATCAAATGTTTTTATATGCGGTGACTTTAACGTAGACATATTAAATCCCAACGATAATAAGTTGATTGAGGATTTCGTAAACACAATGTATGCGTGGGGAATGCGACCATTAATTACCCAGCCAAGCAGAATCACTAAACATAGTGCCACACTAATTGACAACATCTATACAAATATACTGGACACAAAAATAACAAGTGGTATTTTGATAAATGATATCTCTGATCACCTTCCAGTCTTCGCCATCTGTGACTGGAAACAAACTTTGGATCAGAATCCAGTGACAAAAATCTTAAAAAGAATTAGAAACTAAAAGAGACTCAAAGATTTTGAACAAGATATGATAAAGCAAAAGTGGAATGATGTATTGAATGAAAGAGACACAAACAAAGCGTATGAGGCCTTCTTAAACACAATAAATTCAATATATGACAAGCACTGCCCGGTAGTCAAAAATTCGAGAAAAGGCAAAAAAATCAAAGAAATAAGGCCATGGATTACCAAGAAAATAGAAAACGCCTGTAGAAAAAAAAACAGCTTATATAAACAGTTTTTAAAGGAAAGGAGCGAACAATCATATGCAAAGTACAAACGTTGCAGAAACAGAGTGACTGATCAGTTGAGGAAACATAAAAAAGATTATTATGATAAGTTACTATCAGAAAATATAAACTACACCAGAAATCTCTGGAAAATAATAAATTCCGTCTCTGGGCGTAAGGTCAAGAGGACATTCTCAGATCATTTCAATATAAGCAACAAGAGGGAAGAAGAAAAAAAGTCGACATTAGACAATTTCAACAAATACTTTGTTAGTGTCGGTCCGGAGCTAGCCAAGGCCATTCCTTCCACACTCCTACAGTGGGATCACTTTGATAGGGGCAGTGAGACAAAACAAGAGTCATTATTTTTATATCCTGTTACACAAAAAGAAATGAAAGATATACTGAGAGACTGCACAGCTAAGACATCCACTGACGCAGATCAGATAGACATGACATTGTTAAAAAGGATATCAAAGGCGATCATACCTCCACTAACACATATATGTAACCTATCGTTCTGTAATGGCGTGTTTCCAGACAAAATGAAGATAACAAAAGTTCTTCCTTTATACAAAAATGGAGACAAACAAGAGTTTTCAAATTATCGTCCTGTTTGAATTTTACCACAGTGCTCAAAAATTATTGAAAAGCTCTTTAATGTAAGATTAGATAAATTCATTGTTAAACACAAACTGTTATGTGACAACCAATACGGGTTCAGGAAAAAACATTCAACAGCACTGGCCCTAACAGAATCCATAGAATTTATCAAAGACGCGCTAGACCGGAAACTATTCACCATAGGCATCTTCATAGACTTGAAAAAAGCTTTTGACACGATAAACCACAACATATTGATGGAAAAATTGTATAGATATGGAGTTAGAGGAATCGCATTACAATGGATAAAGAGTTACCTATCAAACAGAGTTCAATTTGTTCAGATAGGGGACAACATATCATCATGCCTGGACATCACCTGTGGGGTCACACAGGGTTCAGTCCTAGGACCAAAATTATTTTTACTATATATTAATGACATAGTCAAAGTATCTGACGTTTTAAAATTAATTTTATTCGCGGACGACACAAACATCCTATGTTCTGGAATTGATCTTAAACAAATGGTCACATCAGTTAATAATGAAATGTCAAAGCTTCACATGTGGTTTAATATTAATAAACTATCATTAAACCTTTCAAAGACAAAATTTATATTATTTGGGAAAAGAGGCCAGAAAGAAAATATAAACTTAAAAGTCAATGGTATCAACATTGAACGAGTGAACGAACACAAGATTCTGGGGGTTACGGTAGATAGCCTCCTGACATGGAAACCACATGTGAAGCTAGTTCAATGTAAATTGGCCAAAAGCGTGTCTATTTTGTGGAAAATGCAGAAACTACTCAATCAACATTCACTTAAGACAATTTACTCGGCACTCATAACACCTCACCTAAACTACTGTGTCGAAGTGTGGGGACACACATATAAAGACACTATAGAGCCACTGTTCAAACTCCAAAAAAGGGCAATGAGAGTTGTATATGGTGTCCCATATAGAGACCACACAAATTAATTGTTTATTAAGGCAAAGTTTCTCAAGTGGCAGGATATAATTGAATATAATACTGTACAAATATTATTCTTAGCCTCCAAAAACCTTTTACCCGTAAATATACAGAAACTGTTTCTAAAGAGAGATGACATACATAACCTAAGAGGAAATATGATTTATAAGCAAAAATCTATAAAGTCAACATTCAGAGGTCATTCATTATCCATTGTGGGGGTTAAACTTTGGAACAGTTTACATGATGAGATTAAAATGTCTACAAATTTAAAGACTTTCAAGGGTAAGATAAAATGCAAGATGGTAGAAAACTATCAAGTCTGAAAAATAGGGGGTTATCATGAAATGAAAACAATGTCATGATGTACTTTACGTGGAACTGAAACAAATTGTTTTGACCAATGTATGACATGCACATTTAAACCTACTAATCTGACTTTAATAATCTGGTTTGTTTTACTTTAGAGTAGTTTATTTTATTTTATTTTTCTTTCCTTCCTGATCAGTTTCGCTATAAAGGAAACTCAGCTACGATGTTGTGATACTAAAAATATCTGTTTTAATCAAATGTATAATATGAACATTGAAACAAATTGTTTTGACCAATGTATGACATGTACATTTAAACCTACTTAATTGGACTTTAATAATCTGACTTTAAAAATCCAGTTTGTTTTACTTTAGAGTATTTTATTTTATTTTATTTTTTCTTTCCTTCTTGATCAGTTTCGCTATAAAGAAAACTTAGCTATGCTGTTGTGATACTAAAAATATCTGTTTTAATCAAATGTATAATATGAACATTTAAAATCGTGAGGGAAGTGGGGCGGGACTTGATAAGCTGGCTGCTTTTTTCCCGTATCCCTTTTCGGCAGGAAATGTAGTGTTAAATGCATATTTCAGAAATGTGATGCAATGTGATCATACACATGCCGAAATAAATAAATAAATAAATAAATGTTATATTTATCGTGAGTAGCTATTTTATTTTCCCAATTGCTAAGAGGTCTCTTAATGCAAGTGAAAATACACATTTTTAAACCATAATTGTTAATTTGTTTAAATTTAGAAGGGAGATGGAGTTGACCTGTTATGTTTGAGACAATGCTGATTTCAAGCATAGACGTAGGAAGTAGGGGTGTATGGAAGGCCAAACGGGCCGAAAATACACACGCTTTGACGCCGCTTTTATGCCGTTTTGAAAAAAACGTCTGGTGGCGTAAAATCCTAGTTATTGCCCATTAGGCTAATTAGAGACTCTAAATTTCCCATAGGTATGAATGTGTGAGTGAATGGTGCCCTGCGATGGATTGAAGACCTGTCCAGGGTGTCCAATTTCAGGTGAACATGACTAATCCTTATTTAATGTTTTAACTTGTGAATGTTGATAAGAATGTTTTAACTTATTATGCTAAGTTTTGTTGCTGCCTTGAAATGTTGCATTGGTTTAACGAAAAATATGACTGTTTGAACCTATGAAACAGTTGCTGACTTAAAATGTCACATGGATTCAACTAAACTGTAATTCAACAACACTTAGAAACAAAAGACATTGCCAAAGATACAACATTTTTTAAATATGTTACCAATAAAAAGCAATATGCCATATATCCAATAATGGGTCGATATATCACATGTTTTTGCAAAGTGGATTTTGCAATGCATGTAATGGTATTTCTTTCCAGCGCATTACTTTCACACGGCTGCAGACTAAAACTGCAAATGCAACATGCCAATGAGA
>CM056385.1:49359317-49554317 GCA_029718625.1 Synaphobranchus kaupii
GCAACATGCCAATGAGAAGTTAATTCAGACATAGGGAAAAATAATAATAATAAATAAAAATCATGTGAGTGACCAGCCTAGGAATGCTAGTGACCAGCCAAGTCAGTCGCAAATCCAGTGGGTAGCTGCGCTGGGCATGTGAGTGACCAGCCTCGGCGAATCAATAGCCAGCTTTTCAGTAGCTATATAATTTGCCAATCAGTAGTCTTATTTTTGGCATGTATCCCGCCATAGTAAGGTAGCAAATTGGCAAGCAAGTAGGCAATTTAACACCACGGACAGCCCTCAGCGAGCAACATAACACTCACTGGTCATTTTCTGGGTGTTTTGCCGTATAACAAACTGTTGTTCTTGATCATATTGATTTTATTGCAGAAGATACCGCTTGTATAAAATGCAGAATGCATGTAAGCTGAAGTGAGTGTACAGCCAGGACCTGAGGTAAGAGGAGGGATCTACAGGGAAGGATAAGGGGGCTGGGTTTAGCCCAGGCGGGTTTTTACGCCACCAGACTTTTGTTACGCCTGGCGGCGCTTTTAAGCGACGTCACGTGGCGCTGTAATGGCAACATGTAGTCCAGCTGTCTCTCGTGTTCGTGTTTGTTAATTTGAATGTATTTTGTTGTGTCGGGCTTTTGTCTTTTGTTTTTTTCATGCGCTGTGTGTCTGTTGTGGGATGGGGAAGCGGGCTGGAGATTGTTCAGGGCACTCATGCTGCTTGTTTTTCGATAATATTTACTAATTGTATATTCGGGATAATTTTGTTTGTGGTCGTCACCATTCACAACATATGCTCGGGAATGTCCGTTGGATCTGCAGCTACAAAGTTTACCATCGTTCTTCACCGGAGTTGGGACTGATCTAGGAATGCAGGCAATCTTCAAAAGGCCACCAGAGAAAAGAAAGGAGAAGATAATGTGGGGGAGGAGTGAGGTGACGACTGGGAAGGCTGACGCAGTTCGGTGCTCCGTTTTCGACAGTGTACAGAGACCACAACACTGCGTGTATGGAGTCGTGGAGGCGGAGTTTGTGTTGGACTGCTTGATAACACTGGACATCTCGGGACAGCGGGGGCTATTTTTAATCATGACGTTTGGCTGTAGGCTAATGCACTTTAATTCACTTCATTAGTTTGATTAATGCAATGATGATATTGAATATCTTTGTTTGATATGTTTGTGTGTTGTGGGTCTGCCCCACTGTCTATGTCTTTTTTGTTGTTGCTGGGGCTACAACTGAAGTTCCCTTGCGGGAAAATAAAAGTTATTCTATTCTATCCATCTATATCTACTGCATTTCTGGCAGCAGAGTGATGGTTTGAGGCTCGTTTGATACCTCAGACCCTTGATTACATTTTCTGGTACTGTCATGTTACCTGCGGTAAGTATTTTGGTCATAGCGGTTCCGGACCATGCTGGCTTACGCACCTCAGTTCAAGTATAATTTTAAGAGTTACCAGTGAATATTGTCAATTTCTTAGCCTTTGCAATAAAAAGATGTTTAATGCGAAAATAACATTCTTATATGTGAAAAGCATCATAGCAGCACTAAATGCTCTGTCCCCAAAAGTCCGGAGGCTGGTATGGGGGGTGGAGAGCAGACCCGTGTCCGAGGACCGCAGATTCCGAGAGGGGGTGTAGGGGTGAAGGAGGTCTGAAAGGTACTGGGGGGCAAGGGCATGAAGGGATTTGTAGGTGAGGAGGAGTATTTTGTAGATGATGCGGGACTTAACCGGGAGCCAGTGAAGGTGGATAAGGGTGGGGGTGATGTGCTGCCAGGGTTTGGTGCGGGTTAAGACCCTGGCAGCTGAGTTCTGGATGTACTGGAGCCTGTCCAGGGTTTTGCTGGGTACCCCAAACAGAACACCATTGCAGTAATCCAGACGGGAGGTGATAAAGCAGTGAATGAGGGTCTCTGCCACAGAGTCAGAGAGAAGGTCAAAGTCTGGAGATGTTTTTGAGATGATAAAAAGCAGATTTAGTGATGGATTTGATATGAGATTTAAATGAGAGGATGAAGTCCAAAATGACACCCAGGTTGCGGACTTCCGGGGATGGAGAGATGGAGCAGCCATCCACATCTAGGAGGAGATCTCCAATCTGAATGCTGTGTGGTTACATGGGGTCAGAAGGTACAGACGTTAATGTTCTTAAGGGCTGTCTGTGGTCATTGTGGTTATTTCTGTAGGTAACCCTGAAAAATGACTCTCTGTGCTGTATAGGTATGGGGCATGCCCCACCAACCCAATAACTTGGCGGATGGCATACGTGCCATCCCAATATTATATTGCCTTATGTTGATACAAAAACATATGTGGTTTGGCTCAGGGGCATCAGGAATTATTTGTAAGACGACTGAACAGAGAATGAGCACAGATCAGATCCTGTTCTTAGCTGTTTCTGCTGTTTGTTCTAAAAATCAAAGCCCCCCCCCTTCCCCTTCCCCTTCCCCTTCCCCTTGGTCAAGTGCAGAGTCCCAACTGTGCCGGCTGGCTGTGCATTGAGTGGATTTATATTTATATATTTTTTGATAACTGATATTTCCCAGTAAGCCTGTGCAGTAATACAAAAAAAGATGGTAGTGTCTCATGGGGCACCAGCCACCTCCATTGGTGGATCGAGCTCCTGCAAAGTTCAATTAATTTCAGGCACAGGATGGCCCCAGGCTAAGCTACAGGATGGCAATGTTGTGCTCCATTGTTTATTCGATGTGCTAGACGTACGGTTCTCAATAAATGTACACCGTTGCTTCTCAAATCCTGTTAATTTACTCTTGAGAGAAAATGTACAGAAAATGTAAAGAACCGGGGCTATCTTTGCCTGGGGTTTGCACAAAGTGCGGTCTCTTGTTTCATTTCAAGGAGAAGAAGAAGTAAAGCAATAGGGTTCCAAGGTGTGTATTTCAATGGTTGTAGCAGAGGGGCGGACAGGACAGTGGCGCTCTTGAAAACTGATGGGCTTTTTTGTTGAGGGAAAGCTCTGTGGCAAGCTGAATTAGCACATTCTCTATTAAAGCAATGAAATGACAGTCCCTGCAAAGTCCCCTCAGCAACTGATGTCAATGGTTTAAAAAACACGGCCTATTTATCTGTGGAATATACCGGAAGACTGCCTGCCGTGTGCCGTTGGCACTGCATGCAGGGTTTTGAATTAGTTCAGGGGATGTCGTAGAGCGCAGATCTGATCGGTCCTTTGAGCACCATTTCTATACAGTGATGTTAACATTTTGTTCAAAAGAGTTAACTATTGGCTGAATTTCCACTATTCTCACAAGGACTCTGAAACTGAAAGCAGAGCCGTGCATCATTTTCTCATACTATAAATACTTGACAAAAAAGATTTCTAAATGATTCCCCTTGGCGAGGGTATAGCTGTAAAAAAAAAAGGTGTAGAAATAAATACAGGAAGTATTCCCTGCTTGGCACAGTCTTTTAAATATTTTGCATGTAACGTTTTAAAGGCTTTGATGCATTTAATCAGTACTAATAATACTATGTGCTTCTGTTTAAATGAAAACAAATTTAAATGCCAGGACCATGAAGACAAAAACACACGAGAGAAACGTGATTCCTGTGATTATCTGATTAATCCTACTGTCTCCAAAGGTTATTTAATTTGCTGAAACATCATTAACACAACTCTGTGCAGCTAATAAAGTGATAAGGATCTTAATTTGTTGCAACACAAAGATAAACATTGCAATTAACAGTGGCTGCTTTCTTATTGCTGTAGCTTTGACAAAATTAGGAAAGCAACACAAACTTTCTGCCGACTTCGGAATTTTTGGACATAATGTCTCAATTACGACTTACCCATGATGGAGTTGATTGATGGAAACCATTTTCAGCTAATTCCAGGGTTTAACTAATCTTGTCCAACTGCATGACTGGTAAATGTGGGAGGAGAGATGTTCTAAAGATGGTTGTGGTGGGCAGCTTGATTACTAACACATTAATTCCTGGAGTCATTTTTGTGCTGCATTTATTGCCTGGAATGTTTTTTTGTTTTTTTTTTCTCATTTGTGTGGTGCTGATGAGAGCTTGGAGCAGTATGGCTGCATGACTGATGGGAAAACATGTCTGTGGTGAGAGCCACAGACCCTGAGGGGGAGATGGAAGGTCTTATGACAGACAAGAGCTGTATTGTGTTTCTGTCTCTCAGGAGCAGGTGATGGAAGAGGTGAGGCAGTGGCAGTTGGGTCCCTGTGAAGGAAATAAACACAAACACAATGATCTGGGCAGTAAAGTTCAGAACCAAAGCTGTGCAGGATTATATACTGTATATATATATATCCCGGGTGTGATTGATTTGTCCTCCCCTTTCTTGGCTACTTAACACTTGTAAGAGTGACAGTCAATCAAATTACAACAATAATTACTATGTGTGCTCTTGAGACTCAAGAAATGTAGAGAACTAGCATTAAAAGAGCATCTGCACTAGTTTCCGGTTTCCTTTTTTCTTATTTTTTTTCCTTGGAATGTCTCTTAAGAGATCATACCAGAGCCCCTCTTTGAGGTTTTTCCTCTGGAGATGAAATTCAGGTTCAGCAATATGTTGCCTGAAGAAGACCAGACCAGTCAAAACGCATTGAGTGCAATTTGTTCATTGTCTGCCTGTGGAGGGCACTTACTGTGCAATACTGTTTCATGCATGCTATGGAGGGCACTTACTGTGCAATACTGTTTCATGCATGCTATGGAGGGCACTTACTGTGCAATACTGTTTCATGCATGCTGTGGAGGGCACTTACTGTGCAATACTGTTTCATGCATGCTGTGGCCACTTTCAGTAGAGAGCACTAATGGGTATGAATGTTCCTCGCAGTATGCCTGAGCCTCACAGAATGTTTTCATGATCACTATCCGTTTTTCTTTTTTTTTTTTTTTACATTTGTTTCTGATTTTTCCCGTTTTCTCCCAATTTGGTAACAAATTGTACCCTCTTATTCAATTCCCCCCTGTTATCTGTTCGCTTAGCCAGAAAAGTCTTTGTTTGTGTTAAACAAAGGCTGTGTCCAAATCAACGGCCTTCTATTCTATTGAGTATTCTAACTTAGCTGAGTACACTGGATGAGAAAGTTGTTAAGGTGGCGAAATGTTCTGTAAATGTAGTGTATTTTAAATCCCCGAATTATATAGCCTACTTATTTCCAGGTTTTTGCTGATAACAGTATTGAGGATATTTTTTGCATTTGTATGTTACTAAATGGCCTATGCAATAGCCTAACATTAAAGGGTAACAAAACACGCTGGTTTCGCTAGACCCACCCCCCTTTTGAAATTCTAAATCTGGACGTGATAAGGTAATAATATAGGGGCTGAGCTCCAGGTATCAAACCACGCCCCATCTCTCTCTCTCTCTCTTTCTCTCCCAAGCTGCTGCCAAGCCCCCGTTTGAGCTTATAATGTACGATAGGCCGAACAGTTCAAAAGCCGACGCAAACTTGACCCCACATATCCAGCTGGATAGCGCACGCCGCCCAGTTGGACAGCCTGCGCTGCCCAGTTGGATACCTCGAAGATACCAAATTTGATGTCACTGATTGGACAGGAATTCACTAATCTCTCACATGTAATTTATGTAAAACCAAAGTTTGTCGGGTCATTTGAATCATAATGATAATCAAAGTTTTTAGTTGTTTGTCATTTTAATTTTCACACTGTAATTCCAAAGACATAGAACGATATTTGGAAGAATTAACCGATGTTTAGTTTAACCCTTGTGTGGTGTTCGGGTCTGTGGGACCCGTATTCAATGTTTACTAAAAGAAAAATGATACAATTCATAATTTTTTCAACCTGAGACTAATTGGCCTTGGCTCATTTTCTGTGATGAACATGTAAAAGAACACAAAAATCACATTTTATCACAAAAAACAAAAAAACAAATATCACTTTTATTGATAAATGTGATCTAGCAGAGGTAAATGGTCAATATTAACCATATATACTGTCTCTGTATGCACTTATTGTACGTTGCTTTGGATAAAAGCGTCTGCTAAATGAATGTAATGTAATGTAATGTCTATATTGCTTGTAATTGAGATAAAGTCAATATCTGTGAAGTATTTTTACGTAAATTGTTATGGCTTTATTGTTTTAAAAACCAAATAATGTTGTGGGTCCACCAGACCCGCGAACACTGGGTGAGTAACAAAAACACGAACACCACACAAGGGTTAAGAATATGGGAAACAGTCATTGAACATGGACAGAGACTGGTCTGAATGCAGACATGAAGGAGCAAACACTATTGTTTTAAATAAAATAAGTGTATAATTAATCACATTCATAAAATGAAATAGGCCTAGTTCAAAGCGCCATTTTCTGGTATTTTTAAAACAAATTTGGAATATATTTTAGTTGGAATACAACAGCAAAAATTAAACAACAAAAAATATAGGCCAAATATGCAATTTATTTAAAAGAATAATCCCTGTTCTTTCATATATATTTTGCTAGCTTCCACGTTGCTCTTGTGTTCTCTAGCCTGTGTTGTCCAAGCCTGAAATGGGTAGGCTACTCACTGTCAACCCATAGCTACAGTTTGCCCATATAAAATATGGTATTTCCACCGTTTCGAAGGTATGCGGGCGTAGCCTATAATTTTATGATCGCAGAAGTGCGACTTACTGACCGTTTCACCAGCACGCGTCACATTTGGTCTTCCATACGCGTCAACGTTTCAGATAGCGTGTAATTGCGTTATAAAGTGTTCTGTATTTCTCAAATGGATTGTCCCAGACAATAAATGACCACTGAATTTTGAACGGGACATCTCAATGCGTAAAACCGTGGCAGATATTGGTAGTAGAATGACGTGGTATAATTACACAAGAATTTCACGTTTATTTTGCATTTGAGTGAGCAGGGCTTTTAACAGCTTTTAAAAAAAATAGAACACTCCCTACACAGGTGAGAATTGACCATATTGGCATCTGCGCAAAGGGATTAATTTCTTTCTGTCCCCTAAAATGGGGGGACTATGTATAAAAGGGCTAGAATTGCTACACGGTTCACCCAATATGGATATAAACTATTACGATCCCTTCAACTGAGGTGGACCCAAATGCAGGACTCGGAGACAGACTCAGTACAAGCTCCGTGGAGCACTTTTATTGTGACACAGCAAGGAGGAGTGCTAGGTGAGGGTCTGGAACGGGGTTGGGCTGCTAGGGCGGACAGAATGCTGGGGGAGCTGGAGAGGGGCTTGAGAGGTGGCAGACAGACCTGTGACAACTGGCAGCGGGAGTGGAGGCAGGCAATGGTGGGTTGGGCAAGCAGGCTGGCGGGCTGGGAAACAAGACTGCAGAAACGAGTAAAGCACAAGACAAAACGAGATACACGGGCCGAGTTCAGGGCATAACAAAATGAGATACACGGGCCGAGTTCAGGGCATAACAAAACGAGATACACGGGCCGAGTTCAGGGCATAACAAAGCGAGACAAGAGTAAGAACTGGCAATGAGACACACAGAGAAAGGGGAATATATGAACGGGGAAAATTTGTTAATTGGTGCTGAAGCGTGAGAATGTCCGCTGGAGTGCGGCTGCTGAGGGAGCATGTGGAATGTGAACGGAGAGGCGAGTGATTGGCTGGGAGAAAATGAGCGGGGAAGTGGTGAAACGAGGAGGAGAACAACATGGAAGACAAACACGGAAACGTAAAAACATGACGAGAAACGAAAGGAAGGGGGGAAAACACGGAGAACAATAGGGAAGGTGGACTGGAAGGGAGGCGGCGGACGTAACAATAAACACCCTCAAATTAAAGCTGAAAGTCTGCACTTTACCCTCATAGTCACTGTTCCAAAAAAAATCACAAATCCAATGTACTCGAGTGCATACCCAAAACTACAAAAAATGTGTCACTGTCCAAATACTTTTTAATTGCTCTGTATATACAATCTAAACTCCTGTGAGAAGGGAATTGAATTTCATAAACTACAACAGCTTAATATGGAAGTTTAATCTGGATCTTGGCAATGAAATCTCCATATCCTTCCTCCTGACGCTGAATTCCATGCATTGGGCAGTGTTTCCTGATGCTGAGCTAGTTCTTTGAATAGGTAAAAAGTTGGACTATTCCTTTATGGCCATATGCTGGAGTCTGGGTTATTCCCCGGTGTCATTTTCAGCTGTACAACGTTGGGCGGGATGGAGGAGAATGTGTGGGAACTGACCCTCCGACCCCTCACCCCTTCTTCGGTCGGGGATTCGCCGGGACATGAGACACAGGCGGGTTCACTTTGAACACGCCGGCACCCGAATTTCACCAACACAGCGGCAGCGAGCCCTTAATGAGAGCCTGATAAGGTTATAAAGAGGTTAGATAAATAGACAGTGGGGATGGAATTTGAAGTTTTTGCAGTTGGAAAGTGCCACGATCTGTTTTGTAATGGATGGGGGTGTCAGGCAGCTGGCAACTTTCTGACAGCTGTTCCTGGCATGCCATTGAACAGGTGGAAAAAAAGGTGCACTCACATTGCTGACTGTCCCACATTTTATTTCTGTCTGAGTTTACTTCCCCCTCATTTTGCTAGAGCATTTTTTTCACTTTTTTTAGCAATTCTGTGCTAGAAACATTTTTGAAGTAGCTACTGCAGTAAGGCTGGTGATTGGCCACCCAGGATCCCAGAATGCCTGAGGTAGCTGAAGGAGGAGCTCTACTGGATGGCTTTGATACTTTCAGAACAAATTCAGTTTCACCCGCAGCCTTTTTGAGGAAGTTGAAAGCATTGATTTGTGTCTATAACAGAATAACACCATTGCGCCCTTTATAATTTACCTTCATTCAATTAATCATGAAGGAGTCTACAATCTATTTCTATGTCATTGTAATACTTGATATGTGTGCATACATACTGCATACTGTGTGCATACATACTGCATACTCATTTAAATAGAGAGAGACTGTCACTGCACTTACGGCCAAGTATGCTATACCACAGGTGAACATCGGTTCTGCTCTGGCAACCAGTTTGTTTCCACCACATGACCTGAAGGGATAAGTTATATTTCAATGGTTATCCACCAGGGGTCCCCACAGGCACTCCAACAGCACAGTCGTCTAATTGAATTTCTAATTCACTCCTCACCTCCTTTCCTCCACTCCCCCACACTGCTGCTCGTCTCCTACCCGGACGTATGTGGAGGAAAGGAGGGTGGAGATGACGGTAAACGCAAACATAACAATTTACTGTAATTCCAGAATCCCGATGTGCCCAATGTCTGAACATACAGAGCACTAATTCACCTGATGTACTGTAGCTATAATACTGTGACAGCCTACATTCTATTGCCAGTTAACTGAATCTCACATAGGCTAATTAAGAAACATTTCTGTAGATTAGTGAAATTTATTTGTCGCTTCATATTACCTGAGTTATTGTTTCCCAGTGTTCATATTATTGCAGTGCTCACACTGAAAAACAATTATAACAATTATAACACTGTAACATCTGTAATCAAATTTTTGGTAATACATTTAAAAACGGTAAAAACAGCATGCATATTCATGGGAATAATGGTAGCTGGCATGCTCATTTATTTTTAGAAGCATTTATGTTTTGAGCCATGTTCGTTTATGTAATGGTGGCGAGGCGTGTGAGGTAGGAGGGGCCAAATGCAGCAAGGGGATTCATTAAGCACTTGGCCACTAGGACGGGAAACCCCGTAGTTAAGGGAAGGAGACAAGACAGGGAAACACACATACCAAGGCTACTAACGGCTCACTGTCACACACCAATGAGTAGAAGCGCAAACGCCAGGTTTCTCAATAAGAAAACCAAACAAGGCTAATGGAACAAAGCACTGGGCTCCTATACTTCAACGAGCAAAGTGACTAAAGAAAGAGCCAGAAATAATAAACGCCCTGTCTCGGTAACGAGACGCATAAGAACAGGCGAGTAGCATAATGGCACAAATAACACACACCAAACGTACCGAAGCTACGAACCGGCACACTGTAACACGCAAATGAGTAGAAGCACAAACGCCTGGTTTCACAGTAAGAAAACCAAACAAGGCGAATGGAACAAAGAACTGCTACCCTATACTTCTACGAGCTAAGTAACTCAGTAAAAGCGTGAACGCCCAATCTCCCAGGAGAGAGAAATATTTTACAGGCGAATAGAGCAGAGATCTGCGTTCCATAACTCTACGAGCTAAGTAACTAAAGTGCCAGCAATAATAAACGCCCTGCCTCAGTAATGAGGCGTTAGAATAGGCGAGTAGCATAAATGGTACAAATAAAACACACAGCCAACAAACACTGCAAACTAATACAAATTAGTTTACGAGGAGGCGAAAGGAATGGAGATCTAACGTTCCAAGGCTACTCTCCGAGACTCGCAGTCAAACGCAAACGTGTCAACAAAATCGCCCAAGCTCCATATAAGGAGAGATATACCCGGAGAACGAACAGAACAACAGTTCCGAACAAAATCGTCCCACAAGTAAAAAGGACGAAACAGGACAGCTGCACTGGACATTACCGGCTAAAAGACTAACACGAGTTTGATAGAGAATAAACGCCGTGCCTCTTGGTAAAGAGGAATGTAACGAGGCGAAGGAACAGAGATAACATTCCATGGCTACTTTCATAGGCTTGCAGTCACATGCAGAAAACATAAAGGGGTAAACGCCCAATCTCCCAGGAGAGAGAAACATTTTACAGGCGAGCCGACGGAGCACCGTCTTCCCATAACTTTACTATCAAAAATGTCTAACGTAAGCTTAATAGAAAACACACGCCCTAACCTCTCAGTAAAGGAAAATGCAACGAGGCGAAGGAACAGAGAGCTAACGTTCCAAGGCTACTTTCAGAAACTCGCAGTCACACACAAACATGTCCACAACATCGCCCAAGCTCCATATAAGGAGAGACATCCCCAGAGAATGAACAGAACTACAGTTCCGAACACAATCGTCCCGCAGGTAAAAAGGACGAACAGGACAGCTGCACCGGACATCCACCGGCCAAAAGACCAACTCAAACTTAATCGAAAATAACCGCCCTGCCTCTAAGAATAAATAAAGCCCTAAAGTCAGTATGATAAAAACGCCCTCTCTCTTAGTAAGAAACTACTATACAGATACACACAAACAAACAAAGACTCCTCTCGCTTTCACAGAAGAAAGCAGACAGAGAGAGGAGAAAGAGACATAGAAAGGCAAAAAATCTAGGCAACGGACTAAAAAGGAAAAACCAGGAAGCGAGGACAGAAAAGAGCCAGGGGGGAAGGATCCCTTATGGAAATGTAATATACTGCAGTATATTTTAAATATATTGTGAAGATAATTTTGATATATTTACAATATACCGCAGCATATTCTTTTCCATAGGGGATCCTAATAACTACATCCACATAGGCAGGTACGCCAGGGGGGACGAGTCCTAATAGCTACTTCCACATAGGCGAGTCCCGCATAACTCCAATAAAGCGCAACGGAGCAAAACGGTCTCCTTAAAAACCTAAGGTTTTATGTTGCCGAAGGGCAACATAATACCACACACAAAACAGCATAAATATATGCCAGACAATACACCACAATACGACCAACAAACAATCAATATCGAAGCCCCGAACGAAGGAAACGGAAGACTTATATAGCTCACCGGCAAACACGCACACCTGTGAACGCTGACGAGACTTCCCCGCGAAAAGCTGAGACGGAGCCAAAACACCACTAACAGAGCAGCGCCCACGTGTGGCGACCGAGGAACACGACTGCAAGGGAAAAAGGGTCATAAACCATGACAGTTTAAGCAACATTCATGTGCAAGCAAAGAATAAAACTCCTTCCCCGTTTTAAATATCTGAATTTGTCTGTAGGATATGAGCCACAAATCCAAACTGGCATTTTGTTATCCATTGTAGGCAATGCAGTGTTAATTTTGGCAGTGTTTTAAAATGACTTTTTTGTTTTAGTCATGTGATGAAAGTGCAAATGAGTTTTAATCACATTTAGTCAATTTTATCTTTCATAGTTTTAGTTTATTTTAGTTGACAAAAATGATCTGGACATTTTTATGGACATAGGGTCTAGTTTTATTCCACAAAAATTATGTGGACATTTTAGTCTAGTTTTAGTCAACAACAAATATGGACATGTTGTTGGCCATTTTAGTCTTGTTTTGGTCAACAATACCTATATGTGTTTCAGTATATGAAGCGAATATTTTAGTAAAAAAAAAAAAAAATTATTTTGTTGACAAAAACAGAAGTCTAATTTTCGTCAGATGTAAAAGCAGACTGTTCAAATTGGCCACAAAATGGTAGAAGGTTGTAGGTAGGTTGTATGATCAGGTACACTATTTTTCAGTGAAGGGGGATATCACTCATTTTAATAACTCATTTCAATTTAATATCACCATGGGCAGTAAATATATATAATAATAAATATATCTGAGTGTTCGCTACTTTCTACATACAGCAAATAGTTAGCCCCGCCCCCTGGCCTGTGATGTCATCAACATGTGCTGAAGTCAACATACCGTACATCTGTGGTCCAGTGTAGCTCAATGTGTAGGACAAAGTGCTAGATGTTCAAAGTTCAAATCCCGCCCTTCACTGGGCCACCCAGTGCAGACTAAAACTAATATACTCAATTCATTTATATGCATAAATATCTGCTGCTAGATATATAGTAGATATGGATGGATCACTTTAAGGGTTGTTTCTCTTGACACATTTTCCTATTGAACTCTATGGAAAAATAAGTCAGGAGAAGAAACCCTTCAAGTTATCCATCCATATCTACTGCATATCTGGGAGTAGAGTGATGGTTTAAGGCTTGTTTGATATGTCAGACCCTTGATGACTTACAGCCATTTGGCCAACCATACTGTTCCAGTGTAATTTACAGCTAAATCTAGTCCCACCCCCCAATTCCCATAGAGATCCATTTAAATGCAGAGACGTTATAGTATCGTTTGTAGGAGTACCAGAAAATAAGATATCAAGAGTCTTTTGATATTGTTGAGTCACAGACATCAGGAAGTCATGGCATGGATATGCAACCAAATATTAAAAATTATTACTTTATTCTACATTATGCTAAACTGTCCAATATTTTTTGATGCCCGAAAATGGGGGGGGGTCCTACAAAAGGTTCTATAATTTATAAACGGTTCATCAGATATGGATGAAAATACCCTCAAATTAAAGCTGACAGTCTGCACTTCAACATCATTGTCATTGTATCCTTTCAGACTCAAAGGGCTAGAGTACAGAACCAGAATACTAATTTTTAGGGGGTGTCCACACCATAGTAATGGTGTAAGGTAACTATACAGAAATCAGTATTTGGCGAGCCCTTGGCAATTGTAGTCCACTTGTGATTGGTTTTGAAATGGCGGAGATATTGAGGTTATCGAGATACCGCGCTCGTGTAATGCTGAAAAAAAATCCAAAAATGGCGATTAAATATGCCATTAATCGAGATTAACTATTAAAATTGTGACATTAATCACGATTAAGAAAGTTAATCGATTGACAGCACTACTCTCACCACAGTTTCAGAGCCAGAACACAGATACATTTGTCTTCATCAGCCAAATAATAACTTAAAAGCAGATAATTATATGAGGCGTGTTCATACTGTACATATACTGTAGTGTGCAGTTATCAATCCAGAAGGTCTGCAAAGGACTGTCAATTAACCTGCTTCCTGTAAGAGGCAATTTCAGGTTTTAATTCAGTGACCTTTTTCCATGGACCCACTTCAGTAGTTCATTTTTTAATTTTAACATACGTATAATCAGACTAAGAGTTTCTTGAATTTGAAACATGAGAGATTTGGTTTTAAAAAAACAACAACAAAAAATTAACAAAATTGATCTAGTTGTGCTTTCTCATTTGAGCCCATTTCCCGCCATGTATCTTCAGGTTATTAATAGCTCTCTCTTATCCATTTGTGCCTCCTACCCTCCACTGGACAAGTACAACTATAGTTTTCAGGCTTCTGCAGAGAAATAAATGGACACAGAGGCACAATGACACTCAGGCCAAATTACATATTTAGTTTTGTCGGGCTGGATATTGAAATTGAAAATAAGATATTCTGGATTCAAATCCCCAAAAAAAAAAAGCTGGCAGGAAATTAACTTTTCACGTGTTGAACACTGAGCCGTGCTGAAATGCGTGGGCTGTTGCTGGATGCAGTGAACACTGAGCCGTGCTGAAATGCGTGGGCTGTTGCTGGATGCAGTGAACACTGAGCCGTGCTGAAATGTGTGGGCTGTTGCTGGATGCAGTGTGGAGGTGATTCATTGTTTCCGCTTCTAAAGTTGGCTTCTCTCAAAGACTTTTCACAGATGCATCAGAAGAAGGTTTCGGTAAAGTTTTGTCCTAATACCATTGGCACTTAAATTGTCCTGCGCTTCCTTCAATCTTACACCCCCCCACCATAGACCACCACCAGCCCTGCACCTGTCCACTGATTGAGACATCAAAGCAGCCGGCGGAATGCAGCTGATAAAGTGTGACTAACCGTATCAGCCAATCTGTCGGTGCTCTTTCAAAGTCACGTTTGAAATATGTGCCATGGTTTTTAGCGCATCTTGCCACTTTTTCCTCTGTAGCGTGTGTTTCAGTATACGAAGCGCATCGTCCCGTGTTTTCACTGTGAAGTCACTGTCTTTTATGCAGATAATTATTGCCATTAATTACCAAAAGCTATTCAGGCAATGATTTCTCAAACTGCCAGCTGTTCATCCACAATGCAATCTCAAGACATTGTGAAAAATGTTTTTAGTATTATTATTATTATTATTATTATTATTATTATTATTATTATTATTATTATTATGTTGTTATTAATATTATTGTATTGCCTCACTGAACACATCAAACTGCAATGGGCTTTGGTATCCATGCAGTCCTGTCAGTCACATCCCTGCCACCCTGTCAGTTTTACCCGCCACCCTCTCTCTTCTCAGGAACTGTGGCAATAAGCAACATTACATGATATGAATGTAGTCATTTTCTGGTGACAACACTACCAGTCCTTTTCTAATTTATCTCTTTTTTTCCCTGCTTCTCATAAAGATCATGATGGCAAGCTGTGATACTATTTTCAAAGAATATTAACTTCGGAGCCCTGATTAAGTGAAAGTTTTAATTCACCAAATTGTGATCTGATATGATTGCTGGAAATGGCAGAGGGTGAGGGCATATTGGAGTGAAATATGCAAGCTTTGTATACATTCTTAGTCACCGGTGAGTTGTTTTGTAGCAGGAAATATTCCACATTAAGTAAAGGGCAGGTCATATGGGATACATTGTAAATTGCTTGTTGTTTAGTTAGTATTATGGGGGTGCTGTTAATGTCACGCCTGTTCTCCATTTGCATGGGTAGTCATGGAAATCAGTCAATCGGTGTCAACTATTGATCACATCTCAATTCGCCTTCCCTCCCACAGAACATATTATTCTCCAGGGGCTGCATAGACAGTGAATGCAGCTTCAGCAAGCAGCACAATATGAAAACCCTGCAATGTGCTGTGCTTTAGCTTTCTTATTTTTGACTGGAGTTAAACAGGTTAAGAGTTAAACAGGTTAAGAGTTAAGCCAGTTAAGGGTTAGGCAGGTTAAGAGTTAAGCAGGTTAAGAGTTAGGCAGGTTAAGAGTTAGGCAGGTTAAGAGTTAAGCAGGTTAAGAGTTAGGCAGGTTAAGAGTTAGGCAGGTTAAGAGTTAGGCAGGTTAAGAGTTAAGCAGGTTAAGAGTTAGGCAGGTTAAGAGTTAAGCAGGTTAAGAGTTAAGCAGGTTAAGAGTTAGGCAGGTTAAGAGTTAAGCAGGTTAAGAGTTAGGCAGGTTAAGAGTTAGGCAGGTTAAGAGTTAAGCAGGTTAAGAGTTAGGCAGGTTAAGAGTTAAGCAGGTTAAGAGTTAAGCACGTTAAGAGTTAAGCAGGTTAAGAGTTAAGCAGGTTAAGAGTTAAGCAGGTTAAGAGTTAAGCACGTTAAGAGTTAAGCAGGTTAAGAGTTAAGCAGGTTAAGAGTTAAGCAGGTTAAGAGTTAGGCAGGTTAAGAGTTAAGCAGGTTAAGAGTTAAGCAGGTTAAGAGTTAGGCAGGTTAAGAGTTAGGCAGGTTAAGAGTTAAGCAGGTTAAGAGTTAAGCAGGTTAAGAGTTAGGCAGGTTAAGAGTTCAGCAGAAGGTGTGCAATAGGCACAGTGGATACATTTACATGCACACTAATACTCCAATCTTACCCCAATTATGGCAAAACTCAGATAATTTAAGTCATCATGTAAACACCTTTATCGGATTATGTGAGGTCATCATCAGCTTATTCCAAACCCGATTAACACACCTCGATTTTTTTGGTGCACGTAAACGTCTTACTTCGATTTCTTTTGGCTTTTTGAACCTGCGCAAGTCAGGCAGAAGTCAGTTGAGAGAGGGACGGTGTGGAAGGCAGAAGTCAGTTGAGAGAGGGACGGTGTGTAAGGGTAAAAAATGTTCCGCACGTCAAAATTTGCCCGGCCCGGGGTTCCTTCGGGATCTCACTTCCAGAATTTTATTATTAAATGAATGCATTTCACCAGTGAAAATATACTGTTGAGTGTTATGAGCTTATGTTTGGACTAGCTAGCTGGCTAGCACATTAACTGAACGTATTGGGAAATTGGCCAGAGCTCGCTATAATAATAATGGCTACAAAAATCAACCAGAATTAGCTATAAAATAACTAGCTATAATAACTACTAGCTAGCTATAATAGTAATAATAATAATAATTTTTGTCCTTACAACGGGAAGCAGTTAGTAGCTACATTTTCCACAGAGCCGATTATGGAGAGAATCATGTAAACATGGCTAATGGAGTAATCACATGACTTATATCCATGTGAATGCGATAAGTTAAATACTGGCATAAACTGATAGCTTCCAATAATGGGATATTGCTGTGCATGCAAACGTACCCAGTGTTTTATTGATGTTCGGAATATCCACTTTGGTGTGAAATGTAGCTGTTCTGTTCTGATTTGCTTTTAAACCTCAGTGTGTCTTTTCATACAGACACACACAACAAAACACACACACACACACACACACACACACACACACACACACACACACACACACACACACACACATGCACACACGCACGCGCGCACACACACACACACACACACACACACACACACACACACACACACACACACACACACACACACATTAAATATCTTGACCTTACCAAGCACCTTGCTTTTTTTTTTTCTTTCTATGAAAAGAGTACGGTATAACAATTTGCTCATAAATAAGGTGTGTAAAGGCCACACATGTGACCCATGTTCAGAAGTTCAGCCAATTGCAAAGCTCCCAATGAGATATAATTATAAACTGATAACTAAGAGAAGTATTGATTTATTTTCAGTGAAATGCCATTGGTCCATACTTCCCCTACTCCATATTGATTTTTCCTTCAATGTGAACATTGGAGGGTGGGTGTGAGACAAACAAATTTCCTATCAGTTATGACAATGGTTGACCATGTGCCAGTAATATTATGATTATTTTGGAGATTTGCAGTATTGGAATGCGTCCCGTGCAGTCTTTGGGCATGCGAGAGGCAGAAAAACAAAATTCCAAGATGTGATGTAGGAGATTATTCTTATCACTGCAGCCAGTTCTGTCATGGCTGGGCCTCTGTGAACTGATCAATATCCGCCTTTACTCTCCCTTGTCTGTAGAGGGCAATCAATAACTGCGGTGAATCCCAAAGACTGCTCACCGTTCTAATGCACTGATTTTCAGACAAATACTGTATGTGCATACGCTGTATAACTGACAGTGTGTGTGTGACGGGGGTATGAAAGAACTGTGGCACCAAACTGACTGGCATCCTTGCCATGGCCGGCTGCACCTGATAGGTGCAAAGGTAACTGAACACCAGAAGAAACAAACATACTTGCATGTCTGCCTGAATCATGCTAATGGCATTTATTATGAAATGCCTGTCGGCAGAGAAATATGCTGATCTGCTCTTCATAACTGGTTTTTGGAGAGATTCCATGAGCCCTTCTGTAGCCATTGATAACATAAAAATTTTTTTTCACACAGTCACAGTTTTGTAGCTAGAATGCACTATAATTTAGAGGGATTTTATTTTATTGTTTATTTTCATTTTTTTACTGTTTGTGGATGTTTACTGTGAGAAGAGGAGACAGTTGCAGCATACTGGGTATGGTCAGTGGATATGCAATGATTTAATCTAGGTAGCTTTCTTCTTGTTTTTCCGAAATGTCCTTTGTGATCGGTGAACAGTAATTCATTATTGAGGTGAATGCATGTGCCTGGCCTGCATCAACACATAAATCCGAGATAAGATATACATAAGTATTGTTGGGTAAGTGAGGATTAGGTAAAATGTGTATTTTCTGAACCCAGCGGTTCCAACAGTCAATTCCCTTGTTAAAATGTTCGGCACTCTGAATACTCAACACAAGTGATATTGCGTGCTAGAACCCCTCACTTAACCTACATTCAAAATAAGTTTTATGTTATTTAATTTTATTATTATTATTAAAAATGACAATCATCAATTAAATCGCCAAATTCTTTGATAGGTAAATCGAACAGTAACCTGGTGGATCAACCAACAAGCCAAAACAAAGTCTAAATCAGGTCTTGAGATTAAATAATTTTATTAAATGAAAAACAGTCAATTAGAATGATGACTTGAAATCATACATTCACTACAGAATGTAGGCTGACTACTTATAATTTACAAAAGGAAAGACATTAATCCAGACATTAATTAGAAAATACCAGTAAAGAGAGAGATAAGCCAGAAAATGCAAATATTATTTACCCTCCAGGAACAGGAAAGAAAGGAACTACCACCACAAAAACAAAAAGGATGACTTCTCCAAACAAACTCCAAAACTGACTAACTTCTTTCCTTCAGTACACTAATAAAAATACCTCCACAGGAAGAGCATCCCTGTCCTGATTGTGTTAAGGTGTGGGGGAGGGCTTATCTTTGATGTTTTTGTGGGTGAGTGAGTGAGAGACAGAGAGCGACAGAGATAGAGAGAAAGGGGGTGGGGGGGGGGGGGTACTTTCTTTATATCAAAATATTAGATATCCTACATTCCCTCTCTTGTAAGAATAGGTGCATGCACCTGCTAAAAACCTATTCTTACATCACCAAATAAGAATCACATTACACATTTGAACATTAGACAATCTTTTGTGTCGCTGCTGTTATGACACCTTGGTTCAGTCTCTTCCTTCTCCAGTGTCCGGGTATCTAGACTGGCAAGGGACAAGAGGTTCCCTGGACTTTGGGTAACATGCGGTGCTGGAGAGAGAGTCGTCGCGCGCAAGTGCGGCCCTGGGCGAGTTGGAATCACGGTCAGGTTTGGAGGGGCCGCGTCCTGGAAGGGGCGGGGCGTCCTCCCTCCCACTACCGACTGACAGGGCTCGTGGCAGCGATTCTCTAGCGGTTGCTACACACGGGGATAATTGATAGAATAGATTGGCTTCTTCTAAAGATCCCAAAATTTCGCACTGAGCTGGGGAGGTCGGCCTTCTCCATGTATGCCCCCTCTGCTCGGAACTCCCTTCAGAGTTCCTTTATGTTGAACTCCCTGGTGCCCCTAGGGCATTTTAAATACCTTCTTACTAATCATTTTTACTCTGTACCTGTTTTTATTGAGCTGTTTATGCCCCTTCGTTTATCTCAGGTTTTTAGGCTATATTCTGTATAATTATTTTTGTATTTCTGTGTTTTATGTTGCTTATTGTTTGATACTCGACATCATTGTAAATGAGGCTTGCCTCAATGGTCTTTCGAGTTTAAATAAAGGCTAATAAATAAATAAATAAATAAATAAATAGGGTTCAATTGGCTACTAAATTGGGAGAAAATGGGAAAATTCAGAAATAAATTATTTAAAAAAATAAAATAAATGTTGCAATTGCGTGGGTGAAATGCAACCAACTCCCAACAGTGTCTCTACCAGTTCTGCATGGCGTGCGGGGGCTCTGTCTCCTGTGACAGGAAGCTGGACGATCCACAGGTGGCAAAGTGCAGTCAGGACCTCTCTTCTGACAGGTGGGGAAGCACCTGTTTCCCTGTCGGAATCCATTTTGGCTCCTTGAGCTCGGGTCCAGTTGGGTGGACTGCTGACGGCAGTCGCTTAGGCTAGCTTCCCGTGGCAGGGTTAGGGTCCGGTTGCACTTGTGCCTCTGGGGGTCCTTCAGGGAGTGGCAGGAGAAGACTGTGGGACTTGAGGGCTTAGGCCTTATCACTCACAGCAACATGTAAAGAGGGGAACACTGCATGTTATAAGCACTTAGTCCATTCAGGGGAACCTTACGGACAGGATTTACCATCCATGGGGTTGCCAGTCGAAATAATCACAGGAATAGGGCAGACTTGTCCATATGTGTCCAGGAACAGTATTGGAGGGGGCACCTACACTTTAGAAAAGAGACTTAAAAACATGGGCATGGTCTTATGTTAAAAGGTGGTGGTAGGAATGTGGGGGGGTGGTGAGGGGGGGGGGGGCAGGACGCCAATTTTACCTCCTTGAACCCCAGTGTGGTTACTGGCAGTCCTTTGGCTGCAGAGGGCCACAGCGTTCAGCAAACCAGGATGACAGAAGGCATCCTGTCATCTTGCTTCTTCCGCACGTGGATGCCCCTTAACCACGCCCGTCTCATCTCTGTCCAGGGGTCTATGCCAGTTTTGGCTTTGGTTCCCTCTCTGGGCAGCTGGGCTGATCGTCGCTCGTAGGCATTCAATCCATCACTGCTCTCCGAACACTTCTGACGTCGGAAAGGGGCTCTTGCACTTTCCCTGGATGATGTGTGTGTGCAAAGTTTGCAGGTGTGGCTCGGGGGTGGAGAGATAAGGGTGTGGGAAGCTGTTGTTCCAACTTGGCAGCTTCCATCGTGCTTTGGAGTACAAGACAACACTCTGGCGGAGACTGAGGGCCCGAGGGGTCGTAAAACGGCCGGGGGTTAGCTTCCTGCTCCATTTCTCCTGGGGACTCTTTGCAGCTCTGATAGGGGGACCTCTGCGAAAGCCTTGCTCCCCTATCTCCTCCGTCACAGGAACTGTGGAAGTGGGAGAGTCCACAAAGCACACCCCTTCTGTCTGTGCAGCAGACAGAGGTTCCCCAGATTCAGCAGGAGGGGAAGCAGCAGGAGGGGAAGAAAGGTCCACAAGGAGTGGGGTGGGGTCCCCGGCCTGGGTGGACTGGTCTGTGGGGGCTGACTCCACCTGTTGGGGTGCGTAGACCTCTCCACCTGGCTGGGCTGCTGTGTCTGTAGGAGCAGGTTTTGCCTCCAGGGGTTCGACGGTCTCATCTGGCTCAGCTGAGAGGACTGCAGCAGCGGATTCCACGTCCTGTGGGGTCACATCCTCTGTGGTGGCTGGTGTGATACAAGCCACAGGCCTGTTTCCCCCAAATTCCTGCAGGGGAGGGGGGCTCACTAGGGGGGCGACTACATTGTCTGTGGAGGTGACAAAATCCACAGAATTGTCCAAGCCTGAAGGGGGTGGGGATGAGTCAATGGAGAGTGGTGTATTGTCCTCGGTGGGGGGTGGTGCCTGGGTTATGGCTGGGATGGCGCCATCCACTGCGCCTACCAGCGCAGGCTGTACTGCCACAGAAGAAACTGGTTTGGCAGTAACTTCTGACTTACAGTGGTGCTTTTCCCAAGCCAGTTTCCACATTTGGTTTACCTCATCCCATGCCTGCTTTGACCGCCAGAGGTAGAGAAAATGTTGTCTTTTCTCTAGGTATGACCTTATCCCTTGGACAATCTTGCGCTTGGTTTCATCACTATCTGGAGAAATCAGATAGTCCAAATACTCAGTTCGCAGGTTGTAAAGTGCCTCCTCCTTAAGCTGGTGCATTGCAATGCGCTGTTCTGCAAATTTTGGGCACTGGGCTATCAAGTATTGCCGTTCCGAGATCATGAGGTACCACTGCTGATCCAACCTTGACTGGCCAGGTAATGCTGGTAGGTCAGCAGTGGAGGGTAAATGAGGCATCTCTCTCTTTGTCTGGTATGTCACAATAATTTTCTTTTTCAAAATAAAATCAATCAATCTAAGACCAGTCGATTAGAAAGTTTTGAACTTGTCTCAGGGTTTACCGCAGTTTACTCAATAGTACAGTTTAGTATGCTATAGGACAACCTATGCAGTTTACTCAATAGTACAGTTTAGTATGCTATAGGACAACCTATGCAGTTTACTCAATAGTACAGTTTAGTATGCTATAGGACAACCTATGCAGTTTACTCAATAGTACAGTTTAGTATGCTATAGGACAACCTATGCAGTTTACTCAATAGTACAGTTTAGTATGCTATAGGACAACCTATCTCGGTGGGACCTCCAATTATGTTGGGTAAGTGAGGATTAGGTAAAATATGTATTTTCTGAACCCAGCGGTTCCAACAGTCAATGCCCTTGTTAAAATGTTCGGCACTCTGAATACTGAACACAAGTGATATTGCGTGCTAGAACCCCTCACTTAACCTACATTCAAAATAAGTTTGATGTGATTTCATTTAATAATTATTATTAAAAATGACAATCATCAATTAAATCGCCAAATTCTTTTATAGGTAAATCGAACAGTAACCTGGTGGATCAACTAACAAGCCAAAACAAAGTCTAAATTAGGTCTTGAGATTAAATAATTTTATTAAATGAAAAACAGTCGATTAGAATAATGGCTGGAAATCATACATTCACTAAGGAATGTAGGCTGACTACTTATAATTTACAAAAGGGAAGACATTAAACCAGACATTAATTAGAATATACCAGTAAAGAGAGAGATAAGCCAGAAAATGCAAATATTATTTACCCTCCAGGAACAGGAATGAAAGGAACTACCACCACAAAAACAAAAAGGATGACTTCTTCTCCAAACAAACTCCAAGGGCCCTATCTTACACCCGGCTAAGCGGCGCTAACCCAAACGCAAGTGTCTTTGCTATCTTACACCCAGCGCATGGTTCATTATAACGCCTTGCGTTCACGTCGTTTAACTACCATGTATTCTTGCGCCCATTACAAGTGAACTGAGCGTGTTGGTCTTAAGATGAGGAGTGGCCAGGATTCTTTTTGGCGTATTGCTATCTTGAGCCAGCAGAAAGCTCTTGTGCTAGAACCACCACAAACCTGGTCTAAAGTCATGTCGCAGTTGTTTACATGTTATTTTAACGGCGCATATAAGTGCGTCTACATAGGCGTGTGCACAACGCGCGTACCCTCCTGTCTGTTACACACAGGGGCGCGCACAAGCATGACTAAAATATCTAGATCACAATGTGAAATATTATTATTGTGTAGGCTATATCAAAAATGCATAATAATAAAAGGTTCCATAGGTCCACGTACCTTTCCCTCAGCGAAGGGAAACGATGCCACATTATATTGCTCTCAGCCCACTCCATCAACATCCAGGTGATGTGCGATGGTACGGGACAATGGCTATCCATTAAAAAGGAGCTGATAACACCTATATCAAGCCTAATGCGCGAATTGTCATTTACACCTAATGCATGAATTGTCATTCAATGGAAAACTCACACACTGCAATAGACATTTGAGTTTTGAAAATGCGCTTCAGATGTCATTACAATACAGCTGTTTATCTAGGAATACATCCTGTAAGTAAATAGAATGGTTTGTGACTGAAAAAATTCAAAACCTTGTCCAGTGAATATTGCTTTTATTGTTTTTCAAATAGCCTAGGCTACAGCGGATTTTCATTTATGACAAAGACAGGCTTATCTTTGATGTTTGTGGGGGTGAGTGAGTGAGAGAGAGACAGAGAGTGACAGAGATAGAGAGAGGGGGGGCCGGGTACTTTACTTATATCTAAATATTAGATATTCTACAGTATGCTATCATTGATCAGTATACACTCATTATGTGCGCGCACACACAGAAGTAAATGGGAGGTGCTGTGTTAAATAAAAATTAAATATGAGTGAGGCAATATAGGAGAATCAGGAATTAAAGTTGGCTTTGGATACAGCACAGGTTTTACTGTGAGCAGCATGATTCAGCAGGATAATGCCTTGTTTGGTCATTACCATCAGTAATGCTCTGCGCAGAGTTATCAGAGAAGACCACCTGATCAGGTGCAAACCATGTCTTCCACAAGGAAGGCCCTCCACTCTGGTCTGTTGGTTTGTCTTCTAATCAGTCCTCTTTCACTTAACAGACCAGACACCAAGTCTGGAAGACTCCTCCAAGTAATTATTTATTTGCCTTGGATTAAAAAAATAATAATAAAATGAAGTAATAATAATAAAAACCAGTTCATATAATACGACTTCAACTTTATATTGGGAGCAAAGAGCTCAATGTCACGCCTTTGCCTATGCTTACCTTTTGCATTGCCACCACTAACGAGTGCTAACTAACGATCTTTAGGCAGCCTTTCCCTGCCATGGTTTAGGAGTTGTTCCATTGTATGCACCAGGTGGGTGCTACACATTGGTGGTGGTAGAGGTGAGTTTCCCCCTCGTCACTGTAAGCGCTTTGAGTGTCGTGAAAGGCGCTATATAAATGCAAGGTATTATTATTATTATTATCTTATTTGTGTCTCCTGTTTAAGTGATAGGCAGAATTGCTCTGCAGTATGCAGTATGCAGGATGTTGCGTACGTGTTTAAGTGATAGGCAGAATTGCTCTGCAGTATGCAGGATGTTGCGTACGTGTTTAAGTGATAGGCAGAATTGCTCTGCAGTATGCAGTATGCAGGATGTTGCGTACGTGTTTAAGTGATAGGCAGAATTGCTCTGCAGTATGCAGTATGCAGGATGTTGCGTACGTGTTTAAGTGATAGGCAGAATTGCTCTGCAGTATGCAGTATGCAGGATGTTGTGTACGTGTTTAAGTGATAGGCAGAATTGCTCTGCAGTATGCAGTATGCAGGATGTTGCGTACGTGTTTAAGTGATAGGCAGAATTGCTCAGCAGTATGCAGGATTTTGCGTACGTGTTTAAGTGATAGGCAGAATTGCTCTGCAGTATGCAGTATGCAGGATGTTGCGTACGTGTTTAAGTGATAGGCAGAATTGCTCTGCAGTATGCAGTATGTTGCGTACGTGTTTAAGTGATAGGCAGAATTGCTCTGCAGTATGCAGTATGCAGGATGTTGCGTACGTGTTTAAGTGATAGGCAGAATTGCTCTGCAGTATGCAGGATGTTGCGTACGTGTTTAAGTGATAGGCAGAATTGCTCTGCAGTATGCAGTATGCAGGATGTTGCGTACGTGTTTAAGTGATAGGCAGAATTGCTCTGCAGTATGCAGGATGTTGCGTACGTGTTTAAGTGATAGGCAGAATTGCTCTGCAGTATGCAGTATGCAGGATGTTGCGTACGTGTTTAAGTGATAGGCAGAATTGCTCTGCAGTATGCAGGATGTTGCGTACCTGGTCCATCTTCATTAGGTGCACTCTGTAGCCTACTTCAGAGTCACACTTCAGCGGCATTCTCATCTGGGGAAATCTCTGTTAATAATGCAGCATTCAGATGCAGGGAACTGGCAGGAAAGCAAGCTAAGGAGAGCTGTGTGTGTGCGTGTGTGTGTGTGTGTGTGTCACTGTGTGCGTTGGTGCATTAGTGTGTGTGTGTGTGTGTGTGTGTGTGTGTGGTTGGCTTGATGCAACAGGTTTTGCAGCCCTGCTTATATTTGATACATTTTTCCTGCAACCCAAGGTGACTGAAGCTAATGGACTCCCTCACGACCCACTTTGAAGAAGAATTCCCGTCACGGTTTGTGCATGTGGATACTCACTTTAACATTTCGTTCCAGACTCCAGTTGCTTTCCCTATACTCTTACAACTTCAAATGATTTTTCCCCCCTCCCCCCACTATGGACTTCATGACAAAAAGAAGATCTTTATCAAGGATCAAGGCTTCTGAAGCTTGCAGAATGCAATATATTGCAATGTGTCCCTCATAGTTGTCACTGAATGTGATGCATGTCTTACCTTGACAGAGCTATCGCTAGTTTTGCACTGAATGTGATGCATGTCTTACCTTGACAGAGCTATTGCTAGTTTTACACTGAATGCGATGCATGTCTTACCTTGACAGAGCTATTGCGAGTTTTACACTGAATGTGATGCATGTCTTACCTTGACAGAGCTATTGCTAGTTTTACACTGAATGTGATGCATGTCTTACCTTGACAGAGCTATTGCGAGTTTTACACTGAATGTGATGCATGTCTTACCTTGACAGAGCTATCGCTAGTTTTGCACTGAATGTGATGCATGTCTTACCTTGACAGAGCTATCGCTAGTTTTGCACTGAATGTGATGCATGTCTTACCTTGACAGGGCTATTGCGAGTTTTACACTGAATGTGATGCATGTCTTACCTTGACAGGGCTATTGCTAGTTTTACACTGAATGTGATGCATGTCTTACCTTGACAGAGCTATCGCTAGTTTTGCACTGAATGTGATGCATGTCTTACCTTGACAGAGCTATCGCTAGTTTTGCACTGAATGTGATGCATGTCTTACCTTGACAGAGCTATCGCTAGTTTTGCACTGAATGTGATGCATGTCTTACCTTGACAGAGCTATCGCTAGTTTTGCACTGAATGTGATGCATGTCTTACCTTGACAGAGCTATTGCTAGTTTTACACTGAATGCGATGCATGTCTTACCTTGACAGAGCTATTGCGAGTTTTACACTGAATGTGATGCATGTCTTACCTTGACAGAGCTATTGCTAGTTTTACACTGAATGTGATGCATGTCTTACCTTGACAGAGCTATTGCGAGTTTTACACTGAATGTGATGCATGTCTTACCTTGACAGAGCTATCGCTAGTTTTGCACTGAATGTGATGCATGTCTTACCTTGACAGAGCTATCGCTAGTTTTGCACTGAATGTGATGCATGTCTTACCTTGACAGGGCTATTGCGAGTTTTACACTGAATGTGATGCATGTCTTACCTTGACAGGGCTATTGCTAGTTTTACACTGAATGTGATGCATGTCTTACCTTGACAGAGCTATCGCTAGTTTTGCACTGAATGTGATGCATGTCTTACCTTGACAGAGCTATCGCTAGTTTTGCACTGAATGTGATGCATGTCTTACCTTGACAGAGCTATCGCTAGTTTTGCACTGAATGTGATGCATGTCTTACCTTGACAGAGCTATCGCTAGTTTTGCACTGAATGTGATGCATGTCTTACCTTGACAGAGCTATCGCTAGTTTTGCACTGAATGTGATGCATGTCTTACCTTGACAGAGCTATCGCTAGTTTTGCACTGAATGTGATGCATGTCTTACCTTGACAGGGCTATTGCGAGTTTTACACTGAATGTGATGCATGTCTTACCTTGACAGGGCTATTGCTAGTTTTACACTGAATGTGATGCATGTCTTACCTTGACAGAGCTATCGCTAGTTTTGCACTGAATGTGATGCATGTCTTACCTTGACAGAGCTATCGCTAGTTTTGCACTGAATGTGATGCATGTCTTACCTTGACAGAGCTATCGCTAGTTTTGCACTGAATGTGATGCATGTCTTACCTTGACAGAGCTATCGCTAGTTTTGCACTGAATGTGATGCATGTCTTACCTTGACAGAGCTATTGCTATTTTTACACTGAATGTGATGCATGTCTTACCTTGACAGAGCTATTGCTAGTTTTACACTGAATGTGATGCATATCTTACCTTGACAGAGCTATCGCTAGTTTTGCACTGAATGTGATGCATGTCTTACCTTGACAGAGCTATTGCTATTTTTACACTGAATGTGATGCATGTCTTACCTTGACGGGGCTATTGCTAGTTTTACACTGAATGCCAAGACCATAAAATATTTTACAGACACTGGGTCTTTGAATGCAGGTGATTTACTCAATTGGTTTTGCGTCAACATCTAGACCATTTGTAGTGCATGTGTTACACTCTCCGTTCCCTCTCAGTCCCTGTCCCTGTTTGTACTCCATGTTTTACCCTTTCCCTCACGTCTCTTGTCTTGTTTTAACGTTTCCCTGTATGTCTTCCTCGTCGTTCAGGCTGGGCGTGGTTTCCTTCCTAGTTTCTACTAATTCTGTCTCGCATTTCCTCCGCCTATCACATTCCTTTCCCCGCTTGCATTCCTCATGCTCTCTTCGCCGTTTAATCACTCTCGCATACATTCTCACGCTGCATTCATTCATTAGCTCATTAACTCTCCTATATATTCTCCCGGTCTTCGTTGTCCAGTGCCAGTTCGTTGAGTCTTGTTGTTGTAAAAGCTCTAGTCTTGTCTGGTCTCGTATCTACAGTCATAGTCTTGTTTTGTCTAGCTTAATCTACAGTCATAGTCTTGCTTTTGTCTAGCGTTCTAACGCTTCATAGTCTTGCTTCGCCTAGCCAACTAACGCTTCATAGTCTTGTTCATGCTTGCTGAAACTAACGTCTTGTTTCTGCTTGCCCGCCAGCCTGCAGCCATATCCTAGCTCTACGCCAGGCATCCCTGTCTCCCGCATCCCGCCCTTCCTCTGTTACGCCCACCCAGGATTCAGCCACCATCCAGCCCCTTGCCTGCTCCCCACTCCCGTTCTGCCCCTGTTCACGCCATTCCAGGATCCAGAGGGGATGATAGGTGTCACTGCACGTGTGCGTGACATCTATGTGTGTGTGTGTCTTAAAAACATATTGGGGTGCACCCTTGTTCTTATTGGTTGAATGAGAGATGTGATTTGGGATGTCTCGTTAATCTGCCAACTCGGGTGCACCAGGATGCTGAGAGAAGTGACAGTTTTCATAGCCTTGTCGCTAATTTGAAGTGACACAGGAGTATGACAGGAGTGTTTGCTTCTCCTGGGATTGAGGCCTGTTTTAAACTTGTTGAACCCAAGTACTAAAATAAAATGGATGCAGTGCTTTAGAAGTACATGACCATAGCATCCAATAGAAATGGCTTTAGAATCACTTGGAAGGCTTGGGATCACTGTCTTTGACTCGAGGATAAATACTTCTCTCTCTAAACAACAAATCCCTCTTTTTGAGTCCAGAGGTGGGAAATGAGGGATGGATGGTTGAGTCCAGAGGGGGGGAAATGAGGGATGGATGGTTGGGTCCAGAGGGTGGGAAATGAGGGATGGATGGTTGAGTCCAGAGGTGGGAAATGAGGGATGGATGGTTGGGTCCAGAGGGTGGGAAATGAGGGATGGATGGTTGGGTCCAGAGGGTGGGAAATGAGGGATGGATGGTTGAGTCCAGAGGGGGGAAATGAGGGATGGATGATTGAGTCCAGAGGGGGGAAATGAGGGATGGATGGTTGGGTCCAGAGGTGGGAAATGAGGGATGGATGGTTGAGTCCAGAGGGGGGAAATGAGGGATGGATGGTTGAGTCCAGAGGTGGGAAATGAGGGATGGATGGTTGGGTCCAGAGGGGGGAAATGAGGGATGGATGGTTGAGTCCAGAGGGGGGAAATGAGGGATGGATGGTTGGGTCCAGAGGTGGGAAATGAGGGATGGATGGTTGAGTCCAGAGGGGGGAAATGAGGGATGGATGGTTGAGTCCAGAGGGGGGAAATGAGGGATGGATGGTTGAGTCCAGAGGGTGGGAAATGAGGGATGGATGGTTGGGTCCAGAGGTGGGAAATGAGGGATGGATGGTTGAGTCCAGAGGGGGGAAATGAGGGATGGATGGTTGAGTCCAGAGGTGGGAAATGAGGGATGGATGGTTGGGTCCAGAGGGTGGGAAATGAGGGATGGATGGTTGGGTCCAGAGGTGGGAAATGAGGGATGGATGGTTGAGTCCAGAGGGGGGAAATGAGGGATGGATGGTTGAGTCCAGAGGTGGGAAATGAGGGATGGATGGTTGAGTCCAGAGGGGGGAAATGAGGGATGGATGGTTGAGTCCAGAGGGGGGAAATGAGGGATGGATGGTTGGGTCCAGAGGTGGGAAATGAGGGATGGATGGTTGAGTCCAGAGGGGGGAAATGAGGGATGGATGGTTGAGTCCAGAGGTGGGAAATGAGGGATGGATGGTTGGGTCCAGAGGGTGGGAAATGAGGGATGGATGGTTGGGTCCAGAGGTGGGAAATGAGGGATGGATGGTTGAGTCCAGAGGGGGGAAATGAGGGATGGATGGTTGAGTCCAGAGGTGGGAAATGAGGGATGGATGGTTGAGTCCAGAGGGGGGAAATGAGGGATGGATGATTGGGTCCAGAGGGTGGGAAATGAGGGATGGATGGTTGGGTCCAGAGGGTGGGAAATGAGGGATGGATGGTTGGGTCCAGAGGGTGGGAAATGAGGGATGGATGGTTGAGTCCAGAGGGGGGAAATGAGGGATGGATGATTGGGTCCAGAGGGGGGAAATGAGGGATGGATGGTTGGGTCCAGAGGTGGGAAATGAGGGATGGATGGTTGAGTCCAGAGGGGGGAAATGAGGGATGGATGATTGGGTCCAGAGGGTGGGAAATGAGGGATGGATGGTTGGGTCCAGAGGTGGGAAATGAGGGATGGATGGTTGAGTCCAGAGGTGGGAAATGAGGGATGGATGGTTGGGTCCAGAGGGGGGGAAATGAGGGATGGATGGTTGAGTCCAGAGGGGGGAAATGAGGGATGGATGGTTGAGTCCAGAGGGGGGAAATGAGGGATGGATGGTTGGGTCCAGAGGGTGGGAAATGAGGGATGGATGGTTGGGTCCAGAGGGTGGGAAATGAGGGATGGATGGTTGAGTCCAGAGGGGGGAAATGAGGGATGGATGATTGGGTCCAGAGGGGGGAAATGAGGGATGGATGGTTGGGTCCAGAGGGTGGGAAATGAGGGATGGATGGTTGGGTCCAGAGGGTGGGAAATGAGGGATGGATGGTTGAGTCCAGAGGGGGGGAAATGAGGGATGGATGGTTGAGTCCAGAGGGGGGAAATGAGGGATGGATGGTTGGGTCCAGAGGGTGGGAAATGAGGGATGGATGGTTGAGTCCAGAGGGGGGGAAATGAGGGATGGATGGTTGAGTCCAGAGGGGGGGAAATGAGGGATGGATGGTTGAGTCCAGAGGGGGGGAAATGAGGGATGGATGGTTGAGTCCAGAGGTGGGAAATGAGGGATGGATGGTTGAGTCCAGAGGGTGGGAAATGAGGGATGGATGGTTGAGTCCAGAGGGTGGGAAATGAGGGATGGATGGTTGAGTCCAGAGGGGGGAAATGAGGGATGGATGGTTGAGTGCAGAGGGGGGGAAATGAGGGATGGATGGTTGGGTCCAGAGGGGGGAAATGAGGGATGGATGGTTGGGTCCAGAGGGGGGGAAATGAGGGATGGATGGTTGGGTCCAGAGGGGGGGAAATGAGGGATGGATGGGGGGAGTGGGTGCTGATAGTTTCTAGGTGGTTGCAAACACTGATCACATGAAGATTTGGGTGTTAGGTGGCTGCAGTTAGTGCAGAGTAAAATGTCCAGTGTTAATTTGACTCTAACAGAGTACATATGAGTCCAACTGGGATCATATGCGCTCTATAAGAGTTGATTTAACACTGGACATTTTACCGTGTGTAAGCTGGGGAACGGCTCAAGGCACGCTTGACAACGGGAGACCGACAATTGGTCTTGATAATATTTTCAGCTATTGATTAGGCCTCTAATGTAATATTATTGGCCGTTTTGTTCATTACAAATGAGGGAGTAATGGGCAAGCAGGGCTTATTGTAAATCAACCCTTATTTTCCCCATATGTTTTTTTTTCTTCAGCTGTTGTTGGGCGTCTGCCCAAAGCATTGAAAGCACTACAATCCGCTGGCTGATATGATTTTATTGTTGGCATTGACCAGCTCCTCATTTCTGCTTTACCCTCGTCAGTCATACTGCAGCTTGAAAACGGCCTGTTCGGAGGACCCATAAAACCCTGTCCCTGTCAGGAAACAAATTAAGAGGCCTAATTTCCCACATCTAATTATAAATCTCTCAGAAATGGCCAGCATTGTAATTTTGAGCAATCTCTGACTGCTCATCGTTCCCTAGCAGGTTTCTGTCACCATGGTGGACGTAGCAGCGATCCAGTTTGTCTCCCCTTGTTTTCTTACATGTGTTGGGTCCGGAGTTTCGTCCTATAAGAGTAGTTAAGCATGTGTGTGTATTGATCAATTACTTAGTGTGTCAGGTGTGGGCTGATCATTGGGGCTTGGGTTGTAAAATAGTTTGGCCGAGATTGAGCAGGCCTCTGCCCTCCCTGAACGGACATGTAAGCGCCCGTAAGGTATCGGGCACAACTAATAGCATGTGTTGTTCAACAAAAGCACGTCATTCTGGAAGAAAGAGATAATAATATGGATATGTGTGTAAAGTCAAAGCCTTTTCCAACTTGGACAATGTTTTAAACCTTTCCTGACAGTGAGTGGCCACAAGTTTAGGGAATTTAGTTTACCAAATACTACTTGCCAGTGCCACAATGTGGGCATTGCAAATTACAGTATATGCAATAAATATAGCAACAAGCTTTTAAGGATGTCTTTATTTGCTTTTAATATAACTCAAATTGATAGACACAAATGTCATCACATTTTTAAAATCAGTGTCATAATCCAATAAACATTTCTTGATGCTATGTACAATTGAGAAATAATTTGTGGCCGTTAGGTACATTGTATCAGCAAGGTTTTTTGTTGAACAAATAAGATATGTAAAACCTAATTGTCTGTACCATCTGTTGATTTGACCACAGATATGCTTGTCAGTTGTTTCAATCAGTTTTTGAATTTTTATTTTATGCAAAGTAATGGTCTAATATAATTTACAGCTAAATCTAGTCCCACCCCCCAGTTCCCATAGAGATCCATTCAAATGCAGAGACGTTATAGTATCCCTTGTAAGAGTACCAGAAAATAAGATATCAAGAGTCTATTGATGTTGTTGGGTCACAGACATCTGGAAGTCATAGCATGCAAAGGATATGCGACCTAATTATTCTATATATAAATGCAGGGGCACCAATAATTGTGGCACACATGGTTTTGTAAAAAAAAAAATTATTTCTTGGAGGGATTTTTTTTTTTCTCATAATAAATTTGCTTCAATTAAAGGTTGGATTTTTCTAATTTTTTCAGTGTGAGATTAAGCTAATTCACCAAATGGTGAATTTTTTATAACCCTGTTTACTCATCTTTACCGGGGGTGCCAATAACAGTGGAGGGCGCTGTATATAGCACAAAGAACTTGTCACTTTTCAGGGTTTCCTACAGAAATAACCACAATGACTACAGATTCTCAGTCCTTAAGATCATTAACGTCTGTATGTTCTGACCTCATGTAAACACACAGAATTCAGATACAACCTCACACATCCACACAATAACACCCCAAACTTGTGTTATTTTTGCAAATTGTAGCTGCTGGTACCCTATTGTTTTTGTTCAGATTTTTTTTTAAAATTCATTTATTTTTTATTTATTTTTCTCCCATTTCACCTAAAATTCCCGTGAGCTGGTTTGGCCTAGAATCACCAAACTCGGCAGGCTTGTTGGGATTGCCAAACTCTTGGATCCTCTATATTATGACGCAGATTGTACACCTGTGCCGTAGTGCACGTGACAAAATTTTGACATTGACAAGCCCACTGCTGACACCCCCGTTTCACCTAGAGTCACAAAATTTGGTATACTGGTCCCGCTGCTCATACTGAACAAATTTGCCTCAAGGACCCATAAAGTCCGCCATATTGGATTTTCCGCTAATTAGCATTTTTTGTACACACACTCCTTAGACCATGCATCATAAAAGTTATATACAGAATTTTTATATTTTTACAGATGGCCGAATGACGAGCCAATTAATTTTCACTGGGCGTGGCTTATCAAAAAAATGCAAATAATTCCAAAACCATTTGACAGGAAGTTATGAAACTTGGTAGGTCTGTTAAGAGTAATATCAGGACTTGAGCTCTGCAGTTTCAACCCACTCAATCCACGTGGTGGCGCTATAGAAATACAAATGTTGGGATGGCAGATATGCCGTCCGCCAAGTACACTATCTATGCTTAACAGGCCGTCTACCTACCATACCAACTGTGAATGTTCCTGTAGCTTAGTAGTTAAGGCATTGGACTACCGTGTAGTAGGTTGGTGGTTCGATCCCCACCTGTTCCCAACATTGTTTTAGAGGCACACAATGTGCACGTCATGCTAAGAATGTTCTTTTAACATAAAACAAGTTATTTTTATTGCAAAGGCTAAGAAATTTCACAATATTAACTGTTAGAATTATGAAGTCAGTAAGCCGGCACAATCTGAGACCGCAACACAAAAGTCTTATTTGGCCTGCACATTTCCGTTAACCTGATTTGGCCTAGTGGTTACAATCTTGGCTTTCCGTGCGTGAGGTCAGTGGTCACGCTTCTCTGGTTGTCACTTGAAAGCCGTGTCGTATGACGGTAACGGCTGTACATTAACTTAAATAGACTAACCCTAGTTGTGGATTCAGTCTAGCTTCGCTCGGACACGCTAACAGATATGACCGGAGAGACGGAACGATTCTCTCGGCCTATACGTGTCCATCTCTTGGAACTAACGTCAAGTGAGTATGAGCGTGTGGGAAGAAGGAAGACCAGGAAGTTTGCTCTAAGTTTTATAGGGACTCAGTCCTGATTGGTCAAGTCCTGCCCAGAACCCCATGACTGTTGCATGCCGGTATATGCAGTCTTTTGGAAATGCGGTCCAGGGTCACATGAATGTGAGTTGATTTGCAACGGACATGCACTACAGCCCCATTGAAAGTCTTTGGGATGTGCTGGAGAAGACTTTACGGAGTGGTTCGACTCTCCCGTCTTCAATACAAGATCTCGGCCATAAATAAATGCAACTCTGGACGGAAATAAATGTTGTGACATTGCATAAGGTTGTCGAAACAATGCCACGTTGAATGCGCGCCGTAATCAAAGCTAAAGGTGGTCCAACGACATATTAGAGTGTGCGACTTTTTTTTGACCAGGCAGTGTACGATGTTAATGTTATACCATTGATTGACCTATAAGGATGTGATGTTTTTGGACATATAAGGTACACCTCCTTCTACACGGAGATAGACAGTTGATGGCAGTTTAGTTACAACAAACACAGTATATAAAATGAAACTCAACAAAAAAACTTTTTCAACTTACAAAAATTAAATAACTTGCAAAAATACCGGATCCGGTGTGATCGCGGCCTTAGGCTGCATCTGGGGCATGTTCCTGAAAGCAGGATTACTGAGTTAGCTGGATAACTGCACTGAGTAAAACCCGGAAGAGCTCTTTTTACTTCAGTCCATGTTGCAGATTTGGCAGGGTTCTGGGTATCACTCAGTGCTGTTCAAATATTTTCACAATGAATATGCCGTGTGGCATTTAGTCAATGCACATTTTTGGTGGTTTCTGTGAGCAACTCCCGCAGAATTGTGTAAGTGTAGCTTCGTTGTGCAGGATCACCACATTTTGTGTTCCACAGTTCTTTCATATTTACTTCAAGAATAGAGAGAGACAATTTACCTTGGAAGGAGACCAAATTATTTTCATTAAAACCTGCCAATTCAATTAAAAATTTAATTTTGAAGCAGCTGCTGGTGTGACTACACTGCATAAATACTGAAAGTTGGGGAGGTGTAAAATCTAATGGTTGGTTTCTGCTTACATTGCAACCATCTTCTTAATGGTTACTCCAAACACAATACAATGCTGAAAAAATTTAATTCCAAAGTGTGATTAGATATCGGATTAATCACACGTAACTATCAAAACGGCGATTCAGAAATTTTATCGATTGGCAGCACTAAAAAAAAACACTGACAAATATACATCGCTCATGCCCATAGCCCTGTGTACAAACCTGGCTGAGTTAATAATTCATTTGAGCTTTAATATTGCAAGACCCTCTTTGAAAAGTTTTGGCGTATGAGTAGTGAAAGTTCATAAACCTGCTGGAGAACTGCTGAAACATATTTTCTTTCAGGTGATTGTAACAATGCAGGTTAGGGTTAGTGCTGCTCATTCATGTTTTATATGCTTCTGCATCTCTAATGTTGTGCGTGTGTGTGTGTGTGTGTGTGTGTGTGTGTGTGTGTGTATGGGTGCGTGTGTGTGTGTGTGTGTATGTGTGTGTGTGTGTGTGTGTGTGTATGTGTGCGTGCGCGTGTGTGTGTATGTGTGCGTGCGCGTGTGCGTGTTTGTGCGTGTATGACTGTTGATGTTCAGGGTAAAAAGTGATGTACAGACCATCTATGCCAAAAGTCATTAATTAACAAAACACTATTATTAATTCAACATGCAAAAAGGTCTCGGTATGTCTTCTGCCTCACAGACTGAATGATTATTGAATCTTACAAACTGCTGACCATCAAAAGAAAGAAAAAACACATTCACATTCATATTTTCATATGAAATATGTCAGTATAAATAATTTGAAATCTATGATTTCCAAGCCTGGTAGAGATCAATAATGAAAAGCAAATAATTCAATGTGCTCCACTTACCAAGAGTACAAAGCTTATTTATTGTCATGGACTGGACTGCCTACACAGCTGTTCACCCTCTTGGGTGATGATAGCCAGCAATGTATAACCTGGCAAGACATTTTCAACAAACACAGCCCATCAGTGACCAACTATGAGCAATGTCCTCATGCCCATTCACTTTACAGGGGCCATTTTAAGGAAGTTAGAAATTCTGCCTGGACAAATATTTTCTGTCCCAAAAAGGAGAAATGTCCGGGGGAAAAGAGGAAATGTCCGGGGGAAAAGAGGAAATGCCCGGGGGAAAAGAGGAAATGCCCGGGGGAAAAGAGAAAATGTCCAGGGAAAAGAGGAAATGCCGGGGGAAAAGAGGAAATGTCCGGGGGAAAAGAGGAAATGTCCGGGGGAAAAGAGGAAATGTCCGGGGGAAAAGAGGAAATGTCCGGGGGAAAAGAGGAAATGTCCGGGGGAAAAGAGGAAATGCCCGGGGGAAAAGAGGAAATGTCCGGGGGAAAAGAGGAAATGTCCGGGGGAAAAGAGGAAATGCCCGGGGGAAAAGAGGAAATGTCCGGGGGAAAAGAGGAAATGTCCGGGGGAAAAGAGGAAATGCCTGGGGGAAAAGAGGAAATGCCTGGGGGAAAAGAGGAAATGCCCGGGGGAAAATAGGAAATCTGGTCAGCCTAAATTGTTATTTACTGGAATAAATGTTTTATATAGAAATTGAGCACTCAAATAATATCACTCTGTAAGTGTACAGCGACATTTATGTTTGTCATTTAAATTAGAGCTATTAATCATTTTACATTTCTGGACACTTATCCAAAGTGAATTGCTTTACTGTGAATGTTACTGACACATTGTCACTACTGTTACTATGAACAATTATCAACTTGAAAAAAAAAAAAAGTGAAATTGGGCCTTATTAATCAAGCTATGTGCGTGTTCCCATAAAAGGGGCGGCGTCTGCAACAACGAGCCTATAGCGGTACAGCATGGGCTGGACTAGAGCAGCGTATTTCTCTCCTGCGGAGATACGGACAGATATAATGGACAGATATAAAAGCAACCCCGTTGCCTCCAACAAAGCCAGGGAGGAGATTTGCAAAAAAAAAAGATTGTGCAGATACAATTAGTTAGTTAATACCTTATTATTCACCTTACCACTTGTAACAAATAAATCTATACTGTCAGTACATTGTCATAGTTTATTTCTAAATACTACTACATTCTAGAGCTCTTAAACTTGATACAGCATGTTTAAAATATTGCTGAAGCAATCACACCAATGTTTATTCATAAAAAAGTCTCTCGAGCATTTTCCGGAACTCAGAAAATGTTTTGCGGAACTCACTAATCTCGCCCTGCGAAGAGATTCCCTCAGTATCCGCACATATCTCTACGGGATCCTTTGGAATGTTTTTTACAAAGCCAAGGAGTTGATTGGTCAAAGGGCGGTGCTTTTATGTATCAATCTGTTATCCTGAAAATAACCTGCCCCAGAGTAGGTTAGCCGTGCAGAGTAAGTTGCCACGGCAATATACCCCGATTAAAAGTTAGTCGGCTTCGTGGTACAGAAAAACCAGGGTTGAAGCTTAAATTAGCTTGCTTAATCGCGCTTCGTAGTACACTCCTCAGAATTTTATCAATTGCGTCAAGCCTTAGAATGCGAGAGACGTGGGTTCGTACCCCGTCTGGTTGGTACCAAAGTGTAATTTCGTTTTGGACTCAAACAGTGTGTACATGTTCTGGTTTTCTCATACAACAATGTTTTTTTATTGCAAAGGCAAAGACACGTTTACAATATTAACTGTTCACTTAAAGTAGCCTGTTAGTTAAACAATTCAGTCACTGGACATGGCAGTAATGCAATAGGCCAGCTAATGTTATGGGAACAGGTATCCCATGGCCATTTGTCAAGCAAAGAAAAAAGTTTCAACGCAGAATATCATCTGATTAACATCGCGTTGTTGCACTAATGTAAAAAAAAATTCTATAAATAACTGTGCCATTGGCTACATATTTGAATCTCACAGAAATGTGTCTGTGTGGAGCCTGCTGCGCACTTGTGCCGTGGTCATGTCTAGACTCTGTGGAAACCGAACCTTCAACGCTCGCCAACACTGCAAGGGTTATTTCTCCGGACTCATGTTCCTATAGAACTCTATGGGGAAAAAAGTCAGGAGAAACAACCCTTAAAGTGATCCATCCACATCTACTCCATATCTGGCAACAGAGTGATGGTTTGGGGCTCGTTTGATAGCTCAGACCCTTGCTAACTTACAGCCATTTAGCCAGCCATGTGTTCCATACTGTACCAGTGTAATTTACAGCTGAATCTAGTCTCACCCCCCAATTTCCATAGAGATCCATTCAAATGCAGAGAGGTTATAGTATCGCTTGTAACAGTACCTGAAAATAAGATAGACAGTTTTTTGATGTTGATGGTCACAGACTTCAGGAAGTAACAGCATGTAAAGGATATGCGACCAAATAAGAAATATGATACTTTAAAAATACGGTAAAGCAAAGGGTATGAATACTTATGTAAATGAGAAATTTTAGTTTTTTATTTTTAATAAATTTGCAAAAATCTCAAAAAAACTTTTTTCACATTGTCATTATGGGGTGTTGTGTGTAGAATTTTGAGGGAAAAATGAATTTAATCAATTTTGGAATAAGGCTGTGACAGAACAAAATGTGGAAAAAGTGAAGCGCTGTGAATACTTTCCGGATGCACTGTATGTAAGGCTATAGCTAGGCTATTGCAGACAATAGCTTACCTAAAGCTGCCACAAGCATTGCCCCACTGATAATAGGCTATTTTTGAGCCTGCTGATTGGATTTGCTTCTCTGTCTTCTTATTGAACACACACTTAATGTAGAGGTGGCCTGGACTTAGACCGAAGAGAGCACAACCAAAGGCTTCTTCGAGTGCCTCATGCGTGAAAAACCAGGAGAAAAGACTTGGCAAACTACTTTCTCACTGGGAATAAAAGAATATTTAGCAACATGTCAATTTGCACGGGATTGCTCTAACCTATTTTTACAGGGCATTTAACAGTATATAATCTTTACTGGCACGGGAGCGTGCAGTCCGTAAAAGTTACAGACATAGCAGATTCGGACGGGACTAAAATAACGGAGATCCTTAATAATTACATTACCCCACCTCCCCCGGTAAAACTTTTCCCGTCCGAATTGGGCTACTATCGTTTGTGACCCTAATGACTTGCATTCAGCTCTTTCTTGCTTAAACCTTTTTGTGTGCACTTACGTGCATCGATGATAATGGATAAGACTGCCTGCTAAATGCCTAAATGTGATTGTGTGTCTGATAGGAGAAAAAGATGGATTGCAGCATCATTACACAAATATGAGAGACAAAAGGAAGGGTATTCATGCCTATTGCAGGGAAAGCCATTGAGAATGAAGCTGCCGTTACTCTGGGAAGGAGTGGTGCGTTTGTGCAAATGGAGCTCAAATGAGATGTGTACTCATGTCTCATTCATGTTGGATCCCACACTTGCTTACTCACTCAATAGGAAGTGAGGTAGTCTTTTGGCCACCTAAACTACCTCTTAATGTCCCCCTTTGCTGGCTCGCTGTGAGGACCTGTTGCTATTTTAGTCCTCCTTTTCCTCCTGAGCAGGTAGACTGCCAGCTGCCTGTTTGGGTACTGATAAAGATTACCTGCAATCTGAGATTGGTTATGGACGGGGATCGTACTGAGAAAAGGGAAAGGACTCTGACTTGAATTTACTTTCTCTGACACTTCCACACCTTTCTCCGACACTTCCACACCTTTCTCCGACACTTCCACACCTTTCTCCGACACTTCCACACCTTTCTCCGACACTTCACAGCAGACGGGAATCATCTGAGCTGGAATCTGACACAGGAAGTGCATCACGTTCATCCCGTTTCCTGCAGAGAATTGATCGCTGGTTGGAGGTGTCGATTAATCTCTGTAGTATAAACGCATTTAGTTCTGGTTGTCAGGCAGAACATAGAGGGAAGATGAAATTAAACAAAGGAGCAGTCATTAATTTTTAATGCATAGAGAAGCATGGAATAGTTTGTTACAATTGGCATTAGGAGAAGGGTTTCTTCTCCTGACTTTTTTCCCCATAAAGTTCAATAGGAAAATGAGTCAGGAGAAACAACCCTTGCAGTGATCCATCCACATCTACACCATATCTGGCAACAGTGATGGTTTGGGGATCATGTAATTTAAAAAGCTGAATCTAGCTGTATCTAGTCTCGCCCCCCAATTCCCATAGAGATCCATTAAAATGCAGTGGTTATAGTATCGCTTATAATAGTACCTGAAAATACTGAGTCTTTTGATGTTGTTGGGTCACAGACATCAGGAAATAACAGCATGCAAAGGATACGTGACCAAATATTAAATATGATACTTTAAAAATACATAAAAGCAAAGGATGGGAATACTTATGTAAATGTGATATTTCAGTGTTTTATTTTTCATATAATCCAGATCTAAATACTTTATCTATAATGTGCAAATTAAATAATTACTTCTACAGGAGTAGAAAAAAATCCCATGTAAATTATTTTTATTTTTTGTTGTGTTGCTGTGACTTTGCAAACACAGCAAAATGAGAAATAATCAATGGGGTATGAATACTTTCTGAAGCCACTGTTTATCCAAGACAGCACCATTGAACAAGCTTTAAAATGAAAGAATGACAACGCGTACTTTAAGAGTCCACACAGCAGAAATGCCAGTGTAAATCTAACACTGCTGGTGTACATTTAACACCCTAAAGTATTAAATGTACACCACCATTTTTTTTGTGCAGTTAAATTAGATATGGTAATCCACAGAGGAAAGCAAAGGTAATAGCTCATAACAGCAGCTGAAAGCTGAATAGAAAGTTATGTCTAAAATGTCAGTGACCTAGAAAAAAAAAAAAAAACACAAAAAGAAAAAAATAAATTTGTTGTTTTTTGGTTTTGGACATCAGAGGGTTTCTTGATGCTAGATGTCACAGATTAAGCATAATTCCCCTCCTATGGTGTGTGTGCTTGTTCATTTAATTCATTATAACACTAATCTTAACCCCAGAGACACACTCTCTCTAGAATGTCTGAAAGGGAACTAATAGTCGGTGAGATTAGTTTCTGATTGACTGTACCAAGCCAATTTCCTTTCATTTTCTTGATGACACATCCCTGGAATTTGGACTAATCCATCTCACACTCATAGCACACTAAGGGCCTGATTTACTGAGACCTTTAGCGTGTGCAAAACCTTTCAGCACACGTAAAACCAATAACATGACAAATGATCGGTCATGGTATTTGTTTTGCACCAATCATTGGTTGTGTTATTAGTTTTGTGTGTGCTAAAAGTTTTTGCACCCGCTAAAGGTCTTCGTAAATCAAAGTTTATAAGCCTGAAAAGTGAGGCTATTATGCCCCAAACCATGGCCCCCATGATATACTTTTTAATATTACTATCACAGACTGAACATTCCCTAATTGCAGTATTGATAGGTAACAATCTGAATACGCTATTTATATGCGTTTTAGTTCAAATTGAGGGAAAGCTACAGCAGCTTCTAATTGTATGTCACAATCATTTGTAAGCAATAATGACCGAGGAGGTTAAATGCCCGACGCGGAGGTAGTAAATTCGCCTCGGGCAATTTCCCTCTGTGAAGGGCATTTAAACTGTGTAATGCCCGGCACCGAGGTCATTATTGCGCTTATTCCATGGGTACCAACAATTATTATATATAGTTACATTTATATTTATTGATTTTTATCGAAGAAAACATCTCATTGCTAATTCTATTTCTGGTTACTAGTTCTATTTTGTCCGTAGTTATGCAAAAACCTCTCGTTGGCAGTTCTGAAAACAATTGATTCTATAAGGAAACAAATAGTTCCTTCTCAACTTTATACCATAAAATTTGTACCAGTTTTGGTTATTTTTGTCATTAGTTACATTATTTAAGAAAATTGCATGAAACCGCAACTCAATTTACCTCCCTCTCTCCGTCTTGCTTTTTAAAAATGCTTTGGTCACGCAGCCTATTTTAAACAGCCCAGGCTAAGGAAATTGCATTTCACGATCTGCACGATCTGAGATGGGAACATCTGAAAAAAATAGCCTACTGTAAATACAGAGTTTGTTACTGTTAGATGTAACTTGTTATATCTAAGACATTTCACTGGATAAAATGTTTTTTAATATACAGATTAACGTGCTTTGTGAAGTAACTTGCTCGCATTCACAACCAGCGTTCCATTACATTAGGTAAAGCCCTACTATGTTACGTTCATATTTCCAAACTGAATAAATACTGCTCCTCTAACCACAAAACCTCTTTGCTAGATTAAAGTTGTTGTAACTAAGATATTTGGTGAATACAAACTTTTAAAATCAACGAATTTAGCATTATTTGCCGGCATTATTAATCAGCTGTTGGTGTTGCTATGGTTACCTTTCATAAAAGTGTCGACTCTAATGGCGCTGGCAGCAGATAACGTAGACGGCGTATTAACTTAGAACAGTGATTAAAATGTTGCCAGTGCTACTTCATAGCCGGGCGGTTACACAAATGAAATGCCCACCCTCCAGCCAATCAGAATCGAGTATTTATCCAAGCCATGGTATAAGCTCATTAAATGTCATTGCGTGTTACACAAAAACATCAAAAATATTTTGATATTGCAAATATTTTATTAATACATCCATTTGAGGTGCTCTCCATCTTAACATGTTTTTGTTATTTAAGAGTAAACAGCCTCAAGTTGTTTGGATTTGTGCTCTTAGCTTTCTATGAATTTCAGCGTTGCTACAAGTGAGTGCGGTATAATTTCCATGGCTGAAATTATTTTTGTTTTATTGATATTTTCACATGTCTGGATCAAAAGCATCGGGAGCCTTCCTCAAAATCGAATTTGTCCACATGGAGACTTTTTGCCGATTTTTGGGGGAGTTGAATTTTCCCCCACTTGTGACATGACAATTTAGAGCACACCCCCCCCCCACCCACCAAAAATGAAATAAAATAAAAAAATTAAAAAAAGACTTGCAACTATGCTCAAAAAGGCCGCCTTTACAAGTGGTGTCCTTTCTTGCTCCTCCTGTGATTTATTTTTTATTTTTTCTCGATTCCTCCTTAAAAGAAAAGAATGGTCCGCACAATGCCCGTGGTTCAGAACTGCATGCTATGTATATGTGGAGGGGGAGGCTGTCAGCCCAGTTTCTGAGAGGCCACAACCTGCATGCCTCAGCTTACTGACACAGTCTATTCATCTCCACTTAGCCAAGTAGAGGAGTAGAGGTGCTGTGGGTTAAGGTTCCGGATTGGGACTGGACTCAGATGCACGATTCAGAGACAGAAATACAATAAGCTCACTTGGAACGTTTATTACTTCGGCAAAACTCCGGAAGTATAGGGAGAAAAGGGAGAGGGGCTGGATCCTGGGTTGGGCGAGAACAGGGGCAGAGCGGCAGCGGGGAGCAGGCAAAGGGGCTGGACAGAGGCTCAATCCTGGGTTGGCGTAGCAGAGGGAGAGCGGGATGCGGGAGACAGGGAGGCATAGCGTGGAGCAGGCAGGAAGCTGCAGGCTGGCGGGTATAAGCAGATAATCAGACAAGGCGTTAATTTCAGCAAGACAAAACGAGACTGAGAAGCGTTAGTTCAGCAAGACAAAACGAGACTGTGACTTAGTTCAAAACTAGACGAGACCAGAGTAACAACGAGCCATTAAGAGCTTTGTATATGAATAAAAGGACCTTCTAAAATAAACAGGAAGCCAGTGCAGCCAAGTTGTGAATAAGTTGTAATCTTGCTATTGTTCTTTTGGAAGGCCTGTGAGTAGGGCATTACAGTAATCTAACCTACTAGAAATAAAAGCATTAATTCATTTCTCAGCGTCCTGTTGTGTTAAAAATGTCCATACTTTAGCAATATTTCTCAAGGGAACGAATGCTGTCTTGGTCACTTTGCTAATATGGGCTTTAAAACTTCAGAATCTAAAATTACACCAAGTTTTTTTTAACTTCTGATTTAGTCTGCTGAGCCAGATCTATTAAAAAGGGTGTCCCCTTAAAAGTATCTGTCTTTTCCTCACAAAATATCACTCATCCAGTGACTGATAGCAGCCAAACAGGTGGTCAGGGAGCATAAGACATTTGGGTCATTTGGCTCAACAGAAATGTATAATTGACTATCATCTGCCTTAACTGTGAAAATTGACATTGTGTTGACTAATGATATGACCTAATAGGAGCATGTACAATGAAAATAGTCGGGGACCAAGACAGCTTCCTTGTGCTATGCCAAACGGTATGTCATATGTTTTTAGACACATGATTGCCAAGACTAACTTACAATTCTCTCCCTGTTACGTAGGTTCGAGACCAGTTGAGAGGACTTTCCGAGAGACTAACCCAGTTTTCCAGACGATTCATTAAAATGTTATGGTCGACAGTGTCAAAAGCTAAGTGACACTTTTTTTGTATCAACAGCAAGTATAAGATCATTTACTATTTTACTTGGAACAATACCGGTGTAACCTGTCAAGTCCAGCTCCGGCTTGGAGCAATTCTGAGGTCCCGGTTGTGTCCAGTTCCCGGCTGGGAACTTTATTGTCATTGCCTTTTTCTCCCTATGCTCAGGACTGCCCTGAGCTTAAATAAATATCCATTTTTGTATTCCTGCCTCCTTGTCGTTGCATTTGGGTCCAGTCCTATTCCGGGGTCATAACACGAACAATATTTTATTAATTTTATGACAGGTCTTGGATAGGATTTTGGACCCATAGATATCTATCCCTCTATACTTATTAAAGTATAGTAATTCCCACTTGAAAATGATGCAAAAATTTGATTTATGAGCCAAAACGGTTGATTTATAGTGAAATATATGATTATTTTATGATTTACAGCAGTTCACAATAGATTATTTATTTTTTGATAGATTTGGAGACACTAAGGGACAACAGGGTAATTTTGTGACATAGATCTTTAGTAGTTCTGCATATCACCTTCAGATTTTTCACGCGAGTATATCATCCAGATAGGTATAGCTTTACCTGTTTTCGATATGTAGCTCTCAGTATTTCATTGCAAACTAAAGAAAAAGTTTTTTTTTTTTGCATTTTTGCCAAGATTGTTTTGCATTTCTGGCACTTTATTTTGACCTAAATTATGAAAATAAACTAATCTAAGTTAGTATACTAAATTATATGACTTTGTTTCATTTAAGCCATTTTCCAAGTTTATCTGATGCTCACACCTGGAGCTATAAAGCCTTAAACAGAACACCCCCTAATTAGGTGAGAATTGACCAAATTTGGCATCTGCGCGAAGGGGTTAATGTTCTGGAGGTGCTGTCTGACCAGGCATGATCACTGTACCTGTAAATAGGATTAAGAAGGGGTTAATGTTCTGGAGGTGCTGTCTGACCAGGCATGATCACTGTACCTGTAAATAGGATTAAGAAGGGGTTAATGTTCTGGAGGTGCTGTCTGACCAGGCATGATCACTGTACCTGTAAATAGGATTAAGAAGGGGTTAATGTTCTGGAGGTGCTGTCTGACCAGGCATGATCACTGTACCTGTAAATAGGATTAAGAAGGGGTTAATGTTCTGGAGGTGCTGTCTGACCAGGCATGATCACTGTACCTGTAAATAGGATTAAGAAGGGGTTAATGTTCTGGAGGTGCTGTCTGACCAGGCATGATCACTGTACCTGTAAATAGGATTAAGAAGGGGTTAATGTTCTGGAGGTGCTGTCTGACCAGGCATGATCACTGTACCTGTAAATAGGATTAAGAAGGGGTTAATGTTCTGGAGGTGCTGTCTGACCAGTCATGATCACTGTACCTGTAAATAGGATTAAGAAGGGGTTAATGTTCTGGAGATGCTGTCTGACCAGTCATGATCACTGTACCTGTAAATAGGATTAAGAAGGGGTTAATGTTCTGGAGGTGCTGTCTGACCAGGCATGATCACTGTACCTGTAAATAGGATTAAGAAGGGGTTAATGTTCTGGAGGTGCTGTCTGACCAGGCATGATCACTGTACCTGTAAATAGGATTAAGAAGGGGTTAATGTTCTGGAGGTGCTGTCTGACCAGGCATGATCACTGTACCTGTAAATAGGATTAAGAAGGGGTTAATGTTCTGGAGGTGCTGTCTGACCAGGCATGATCACTGTACCTGTAAATAGGATTAAGAAGGGGTTAATGTTCTGGAGGTGCTGTCTGACCAGGCATGATCACTGTACCTGTAAATAGGATTAAGAAGGGGTTAATGTTCTGGAGGTGCTGTCTGACCAGGCATGATCACTGTACCTGTAAATAGGATTAAGAAGGGGTTAATGTTCTGGAGGTGCTGTCTGACCAGGCATGATCACTGTACCTGTACATAGGATTAAGAAGGGGTTAATGTTCTGGAGGTGCTGTCTGACCAGTCATGATCACTGTACCTGTAAATAGGATTAAGAAGGGGTTAATGTTCTGGAGGTGCTGTCTGACCAGGCATGATCACTGTACCTGTAAATAGGATTAAGAAGGGGTTAATGTTCTGGAGGTGCTGTCTGACCAGGCATGATCACTGTACCTGTAAATAGGATTAAGAAGGGGTTAATGTTCTGGAGGTGCTGTCTGACCAGGCATGATCACTGTACCTGTAAATAGGATTAAGAAGGGGTTAATGTTCTGGAGGTGCTGTCTGACCAGGCATGATTACTGTACCTGTAAATAGGATTAAGAAGGGGTTAATGTTCTGGAGGTGCTGTCTGACCAGGCATGATCACTGTACCTGTAAATAGGATTAAGAAGGGGTTAATGTTCTGGAGGTGCTGTCTGACCAGGCATGATCACTGTACCTGTAAATAGGATTAAGAAGGGGTTAATGTTCTGGAGGTGCTGTCTGACCAGGCATGATCACTGTACCTGTAAATAGGATTAAGAAGGGGTTAATGTTCTGGAGGTGCTGTCTGACCAGGCATGATCACTGTACCTGTAAATAGGATTAAGAAGGGGTTAATGTTCTGGAGGTGCTGTCTGACCAGGCATGATCACTGTACCTGTAAATAGGATTAAGAAGGGGTTAATGTTCTGGAGGTGCTGTCTGACCAGGCATGATCACTGTACCTGTAAATAGGATTAAGCCTAAAGAAGATCTGTCTATTACATGGAGGTTGTCCCGCTGTGTATTGGAAATGCACTGTTTGGCTTCTACAAAATGCTTATTACTAAGCAATAGAATAGAATAACTTTTTTCCTGTGAGTAATAATAATAATAACGATAATGGAATAACATTATAAACATGCCAAGATTATATAAGGACTGAAGTTATAACTACACCGGCCACTTGGTTGTCTGTAATCAACAGTTTTAGGGGTAATTTGAACACACAGTGCGTAGCAGGGATGCATTATGGGAAGGTACTGGGTATGTGTTGTCTGTGTGATTTGTGTAGGCCTGCACTTTGTCGATACTGCCATGCAGGTCCAAATTGATTGAGGGGGGTCATTAAGCAACACAGTAGCACGGGGTGTCTTGGGTTACCAGAAGTAAAGGTCAATGAGTGGTGAAACCAGACACTTCAACTTTACTGTAGCCAGTGTGCAGCCTTCTGGGAAATATGCAGCACAAAAATAACCAGTGCAATTTTCTCTCCACAATTTATTTTCGGTGTCAGTCACAGAAGCAGGGTCCAGAGCTGCCACTTTTTAAAATGCTGGCGGAGGGTGACATGGGATATCCGTTTTCACCTCTGTTTGCTTCAAAGTTTATTTGTCTTATATGTCTAAATCAGACCAGCTGAACAGCTGAGGTGCCAAAGGCATCGGCGTGCTGCTCTGTGACTGTAAACCAGACTCAGGCGGTGGCATTAAGTGTGGGTTAGAACAGCAAAGAATCCTGTCTGATGAGCCTATTTATTATGTGCTGTCAAAAAACCCTAACTGCACTGCTTTGTCATAACAATAAGAACAAAAATCGTCAAAGATAAGTTCATTGAGAGTCCTCTGCTTGCAGAAAAGTTCTCTGCTTTGAAAATACTGGAAGTTTTCTACCCTCTTTTGCTTTGAAGTAGTCATTTAAAATATTAAACAATAATACTAACCAATATTATCTCAGTTCAGGTTTTTCATACTCTTGTTTAACCTTCCGTTTTGCTATGGATTCACAGTCTGCACAGTACCTTCTTCACTTTGATGGTAGCTAAATATCAAACTATATTTTTAGATTTTTATTTGGTAAGTGGAATAACTGTGAATCCCACTTAACACTGTTTGTGTTGGTATCTATACTGTACACACTAGGATATAGATGGAAAAGCAAAATAAGAAAAAGACTTCTGCAGAACCTGAAGATAAACTCTTAATGCACGGCAGCCTCTATTTTGTCCCTGTATTGTCATATGTGATGTTGACGGTTATCATCATATCAAGTTTAATATGACAGGGAACAGCTCCTGTGTTTTTATTTTGAAGACAAGAACAGCCCTCACAGAGATGCCGACACCCATGTGAATGGGCAAAGCATTGAACTCTATGGTATTGAGCGGACGTAACGGCTTACTTCTATTGGTGAAGTTGCAGCAAACAATATGCCGTCCAGTGCACTGCCCCTCTCAATTTCCCCTTAGGCCAGGGGGCCTCAATCTTATCCAGTAAGGGTGTAACGTTCCGTTCCGTTCCCTTCCTGTCCGTTTTCCGTGTTTTCCCTTTTTCCCTCCGTGTCATGTTGGATTCCTTTGTCCGTGTTTTCCCTGCTGCTGCAGTCTGGGCGTTTCCCTCTCTGTCTCGTTCGTTTGGTTTCCACTTTAGTTTCCGCCTATCGCTCTCCCCCCTCGTTGCATGCATTCCTCACCTTTGTGTTTAGCAATCACTCCCGGATATTTTCCACACCTGTGCCTTATTCATTCTGTAATTCCCTGCACTATGTAAACCCCCGTCTGGTTGCTAGTCGGCGCCAGTTCGTTAACTAACCTCACTCGTTGTGCACACTTCTCGTTTCTGGTCCCGTGTTTGCTGTTCGCTTGGTTTTGGGCTAACTCCCTTGACAGCTTACCTGTTTACCTGTCCTGCGGTTTGGTAGCTATCCTCCCGTGACGTTTGCTGTTTGCATGCTGCTAAACTTGTCTCCCTCTAACCTCCAGCCGCCGCGATCTCAGCTCATCTGCAGCAGTGTTTGTTCCCTGAGTGTTCGTGTGTGTGTTGCGGTACCTCCAACTCCAGCTCGGGATAGGATCCGCTGTTAATTCCAGCCTGGCTAACCCTCCGTTGTTCCTGTCCAGCCGTAGCTACCTCCTGTACTTCGGTTACGGTTCCAGGTTCTCTGGAGATCAGCCAGCCCCAACCGGACCTACCCGAGCTACGCCACACCACCCAGTCCCGTCGAGTTTTCGCCAGCTACAACCCGTGCTGTCGAATAACCTCCGTTAAATCCTCCCGGTCCAAACCCTGGCTACAGTACCAAACTAACTACCCTCTGCTTTCTGTCCTATACCCAAGTAGACCGCCCGGTCCAGTTCCTGTTCAGTCCCGGGGTGAAGTTCTCCACCCGTAAAGAGTCCAGTTTCGGCTTGGAACAATCGCGCCGTTCCAGTACCAGTTCCTGTGTGGATCACCCGGTCCAGTTCCAGTCCAGTCCCGGTGTGAAGTTCACCATCCGTAAGAGTCCAGTTCCGGCTTGGAACGAGTTTCGTTCCAGCACCCGTTTCCTGAGTGGACCTCCCGGTCCAGTTCCAGTCCAGTTCCGGTGTGAAGAACACCATCTGTAAGAGTCCAGTTCCGGCTTGGAACAAGTTCCGTTCCGGCTCCCGTTTCCAGAGTGGACCTCCCGGTCCAGTTCCAGTCCAGTCCCGGTGTGAACTCCACCACCAGCCCTATCCAGTTCCGGCTTGGAACAATTGGGTTGTTCCTGCACCCTGTCCGGCTTGGACCACCCGGTCCAGTACCAGTTCGGTTCCGGCTTGGAACCCCTTCCAGAGTTCAAGTCCAGCTCCGGCTTGGAGCAGTCCGTATCGGACTTCCGTTGATGTTCTGTGTAATACTGTGTATTTTGACTTTCCTGTACAGCTTTGGGACTACCCCAACGCTTAATAAATATCCCTTTCTTTGAATCTGCCTCCTGGTCGTTGCACTTGGGTTCGTCCCGTATCAGGATCGTAACAAAGGGCCGGTGTAGGTGCAGGCTTTTGTTCCAACCAAGTAGTAACACATCTGATGCTACTAATCAAGGTCCTTAGCAAAGACTCTAGTGGTTGATTAGTTGAATCAGGTGTCTAACTGCTTGGTTGGAACAAAAGCCTGAACCCACACCGGCCCTTTCTGGATAAGATTGAGGACCCCTGCCTTAGGCTATAATGGAGAAACTGCTCATTTTTTCTCCCAAACCAAGGGTTTACAGTTATATTTTAAAACCCAGTTATACCCACAATACATATAGGAATAAGCACCAATGCATGATTTTACTTGACAAGTTTCAATAATTAAGTGATAGTCATGTTTTTTTACTTATCATAGAGTCAACACTAGACTCTGGTTGGTCGTATTGAACACGTGATGATGACTAGCTGATGGATAGCCTGCTCAATATTTTTTTGTCAGAGGCCGCTGAAATAAAGTTTAGAAATTTGTTTTCTTGCGACGTCACACAGAATATGTGCGTGCAGGCAAGAGGCAAAAGATCACAAGTATCACCAGAGACTGTTAACACACACACACACACACACACACACACACATATAGGTTATCAAAGCATCTCTGGTGTAGAGTCGTTAGGTACATTAAGAATTTGGTAGTGGAGACTACCAAACCGTCGCCACATGGAGGCACCAATGAATGTGCAGAATATATAAATACATTTATATAGCTTCACACTAAGTAATTTCAGTAATCAGATTCCACTGTACTACATAGAGGGGATCAATTCCAGTTGTTGGGGACCAAAATGTTTTCTGATTTCTTCTTAAACATTTGTTGAAGTGTACTAATTTATTACTGATATAAAAGTAACTGACATGTATGACATAACTGACATGTAATTTATGATTTATTAGCATTTCATAAAAAATATGACTAACAGGCAATTATGGTTGATTGGCATAATTAAAGAAAAACAAGTCATCATATAAAATGTACACATGGCACAAGATTCACAAAACAGCATAGATTATCAGGTTAGGAACAGAGGTTGAGGTTTTGTGTAGCAAACATGTGGCAGGTGTTTTATATTTTCTGGAAAACTGGTGTTTCCGATATTTTGACCACCCCTGTATATCCTACAATGAGCAGAATCATCAGAAAATTTTTGTAGATGACAGGAGGCATAACTGCTCCTGCAGTCAGCTTAGCTGTGTATAATGTAAAAACAAAAAGGGACAAGACTGTGCCTTGGGGAGCACCTGTATGTGTTAAGATGGTATCTTATAAAACATGACTAGGCAGTCTTAGCCATTGAGGCCTACTTGTAAGATAGTCATGAATCCACAATATTCTGGATGGGTGTAAGTGCATGACTTGTAGTTGTAGGGTAGACTTGTAGTGACTGCTAGTAGGTGTGGTTGAATTGTGTTGAAAGCACTGGGGATTTAGTAGTAGTAGTAGTAGTAGTAGGACTTTATTGATCCCACAATGGTAAATTTCTTCTTCAATCGTTGTTTCACTCCAGTAATACACAGTAAATATAACACAAAAGACACTGGATAATATGACACAAGATAATACATGTGTAGATCATTACAGTGAAGCCAGACCAGAGAAGGGATTAGCTATTCTTTTGTTAAAGTGGACAGTGATACAATTTGCAGCAGGCTGTGCATCTGTCAAGTTGAAAAGTTGAATTTCCCTGCAGAATGGAATGATGCATCTGTAAAAAAAAAAAAAATCATAACAGTGTAAGTACAATGTGATCAAAAACGTCTCCGACGTATAAAAAAAGCCAAGTTACTCACGCATAGCCTACAGAGCATACAGATTTGACAATCAACAATTCTGAATGGGAATGATGGAAAGAAGAACCACTCGAGCAGGCCTGTGTATGTCTGCTCTTCAAATCAACAGTATTGGAAACAGGTGAGAAAATCTATTGGGAGAATTGAATCTCTCCTGAGTGCATTTCCCTCCGGTCATTCATTGTCTTTTGGAATAAATTTATACTGCAATAGTTGTTTAAACTGTGGTTTCAATGGAAGGCTCTGACCAGGCATATTTGCTTTTGCAACAGGTGGTTTGCATCCCCTTATATGGGGAGTGTTGCCCCTGACTGTCAAGCAGCCAATACCTTCATTGGTCACCGCTTTGGCTATATACCACCGCTTTTGGCCCAGTGTAGTCAACACATTAAAGTAACACATTAAAGTAAAAAAAACAAAAAGTCAGTCAAGATATTGTTAATAATTCCTACACTACATAGGCTTTACTTTCCTCCCCCGACTGACTTACAAAATTCCTTTCCTTCCACCCCCCCCCCCCCCCCCCAACACACACACACCATGGGCCCTATCTTGGTCCATTTAGGGTGTGTCCAAGTCCACTTTTGCTATTTTAACGGCGTGTTTTTTGGGCGCTAAGCACAGCGCAAGGTGCAACTGGGCTGAACCTAGTCTCTTCATTAATTATAGGTGTGTCTTGGGCGTGACATGCAATAAACCAATCAAAATGTCATATCCCATTCCCTTTAAAAGCCTGCTTTTCCACCTTGGCGGATTGCTTATGATGGCGAAACAGACATGCTTGTGCGTGTTTAGTGCGATCAAGGAATAGGCTATATGGATCAATAGTAGCTTATGATCAATATTATTCGGGCTAACCATTAGGAGTTCCCGGTAATTCCGGACAGTGCTATTTACAAAATATATGTGGTTAAATTTCGTTAAAAGCACCTGCAACAGCTGAGAATAAGCGACCAATTGCTTCCATCTCACCTTAGAAAACGCCAAATTAGCCTGCTTGTTTAACTAATTTTGTTTGATTATGCAATGAACTCATATTCAAGCTTCATCCGAAGTTCATTAGGCTACCTGCATTCTAATTTTAATTACTAACATAAATAACGTTATTTTGCCTTAATGATGACACTAAATATAATAAATCTGTCAGGTTGGCAACCCATAGGTTCAGCATATTTTCCCTTATTTTATAATGTCCAGCTTATGGAAATGCGACCAACTTATTTTACTGGTAGCGTAATACTTTAAAACGATCCACTTTCCCAGGAAGACCGTAAAAAGTGCGATGTACAGCAGGGGAAACAGACCTGCTCCTGTAAAGCGCACATAATGCGCATTAAAATTAATTGTAAATTAATTTTGTAACGTGCTGCAAATTTAGTTTCTAATTAGCCGCTTAGTTCTCTTTAAAATCTTTTGTTCAGTTATGGAATAACAGGTGAAATCAGCGGGGCTTTAAAAAGCTGAGGGTATGGAAACCTTGTCACTGTAATTAAAAAAATATGAAGGACGAAGAATAGCCAGTGGCGTACCGTGGGAGTAGAACTAGGCCTTCTGTAAACTTACCTTTAACGGATGATCACTCTCAATCTGTTTCCGTTTACTTTTCCTGATTGTCAATCAAATAATTGATTCAAGAAGTAAATTATTAGGCTACCAAGTTATTTTGAGATAGCATTATTGTTCTGTGCAACATAAACTTGTGTTGCATTTTTGTATATCGACATTTATGATGTTGTGTTATCATGCGAAGATTCTGACTTTTAAATGCTCCATGTTTAAATGCTCAACGTAGATTTTCGTAAATGAGTATTTCTAGCCTGTATTATGCGCTGCTCTCAACGATTCGAGACACTTAAGAGGCTGTCCTCTTTAAATTTATGCTTTCTAATGTTGAAATCGCTTTGACTAATTTTAGTGTCGTCTTAAAATTAATTACATTCATTAACGCATTCAGATTATTGCCTGATCCTTGTTAAACAATCTTAAGTTGTCTCTGTCGTTATCATTTCTAAATCATTATAGGCTACAAATTGGTCTTGATTATTCAGAGAATGAATGGATTGATTGTTAGGCTACTGAATCTAAATAAACGGAAACAAGTAATCCCCACTTTTTCCAACGCGCAGGCCGTCGCTACATATATTTAAGTGCTACCCATTTTATGGCGCAAAGAAAAATACTAGCACAGAAAAACTTATATTTAACTTATAACTTATATATTCATTGATGTTTGTTATTCAGTTATTGAATTGCTTGATTGATAATTAAGAACTATAAGTAGAAACAGGTTGAGAGTAATATCCGTATAAAGGTAAGGTTACCGAAGGCCTATTTTACAGCCGACGTTACGCCACTGAAAATAGCTAATATCTCCGTTTTTTAACGATAGGCTATTGAAAAAACCATATGTATGCACAGCGAATCCGCTGTAGCCTAGGCTATTTGAAAAACAATAAAAGCAATATTCACTGGACATGGTTTTGAACTTTTTTCAGTCACAAACCATTCTATTTACTTACAGGCTGTATTCCTAGATGAACAGAGCTGTATTGTAATGACGTCTGAAGCGCATTTTCAGAACTCAAAAGTCCGTCTATTGCAGTGCGCGAGTTTTCCATTGAATGACAATTCACGCATTAGGTGTAAATGAAAATTTGCGCATTAGGCTTGATATAGGTGTTATCAGCTCCTTTTTAATGGATAGCCATTGTCCCGTACCATCGCACATCGCCTGGATGTTGATGGAGTGGGCTGAGAGCAATGTAATGTGGCATCGTTTCCCTTCGCCGAGGGAAAGGTATGTGGACCTATGGAACCTTTTATTATTATGCATTTTTGATATAGCCTACACAATAATAATATTTCACATTGTGATCTAGATATTTTAGTCATGCTTGTGCACGCCCCTGTGTGTAACAGACAGGAGGCTACACGCGTTGTGCACACGCCTATGTAGACGCACTTATATGCGCCGTTAAAATAGCATGTAAACAACTGCGACGTGACTTTAGACCAGGTTTGTGGTGGTTCTAGCGCAAGCGCTTTCTGCTGGCTCAAGATAGCAATACGCCAAAAAGAATCCTGGCCACTCCTCATCTTAAGACCAACACGCCCAGTTCACTTGTAATGGGCGCAAGAATACATGGTAGTTAAAGGACGTAAGCATTAGGCGTTATAATGAACCTAGCGCCCGGTGTAAGATAGCAAAGACACTTGCGTTTGGGTTAGCGCCGCTTTGCGCCGGGTGTAAGATAGGGCCCCATATCTTAAAGTGCTGCTCTCACAATACCTGCACAGAGCTGTTTTTCCTTTCATCAAAACTGATGAAAAAAAAAATAAATTGAGTTCCTTCATGAAAGTGTGGGAGGTTTCTACCTGAGGGAGGGAGTGTAGTGTGTTCAGGGAATGACAGGCCTTGCCGTCCCCTGACTTATCCTGGCAGTCAACTCTCTAATTCGGAAACCTTAGCAGGAAACCGAAATTGATTTCAACAGTCATGGAGAGCCTCTGCTACGTTAACGTGGGCTTGTGTACCAAGAGACATGGCTTTTTTTATTTTATTTTTAAATATCCTCACACATCAAAACCACAATGCCTACGCAAATCAATCCTGTCCCCTTATCCAGGAACCTTTATCTAGAATAAAGCATCTTATCCAGGAACCTTTATCTAGAATAAAGCATCTTCTCCAGGAACCTTTATCTAGAATAAAGCATCTTATCCAGGAACCTTTATCTAGAATAAAGCATCTTATCCAGGAACCTTTATCTAGAATAAAGCATCTTCTCCAGGAACCTTTATCTAGAATAAAGCATCTTATCCAGGAACCTTTATCTAGAATAAAGCATCTTATCCAGGAACCTTTATCTAGAATAAAGCATCTTATCCAGGAACCTTTATCTAGAATAAAGCATCTTATCCAGGAACCTTTATCTAGAATAAAGCATCTTATCCAGGAACCTTTATCTAGAATAAAGCATCTTATCCAGGAACCTTTATCTAGAATAAAGCATCTTATCCAGGAACCTTTATCTAGAATAAAGCATCTTATCCAGGAACCTTTATCTAGAATAAAGCATCTTATCCAGGAACCTTTATCTAGAATAAAGCACCTTATCCAGGAACCTTTATCTAGAATAAAGCATCTTATCCAGGAACCTTTATCTAGAATAAAGCATCTTATCCAGGAACCTTTATCTAGAATAAAGCATCTTATCCAGGAACCTTTATCTAGAATAAAGCATCTTATCCAGGAACCTTTATCTAGAATAAAGCATCTTATCCAGGAACCTTTATCTAGAATAAAGCATCTTATCCAGGAACCTTTATCTAGAATAAAGCATCTTATCCAGGAACCTTTATCTAGAATAAAGCATCTTATCCAGGAACCTTTATCTAGAATAAAGCATCTTCTCCAGGAACCTTTATCTAGAATAAAGCATCTTATCCAGGAACCTTTATCTAGAATAAAGCATCTTCTCCAGGAACCTTTATCTAGAATAAAGCATCTTATCCAGGAACCTTTATCTAGAATAAAGCATCTTCTCCAGGAACCTTTATCTAGAATAAAGCATCTTATCCAGGAACCTTTATCTAGAATAAAGCATCTTCTCCAGGAACCTTTATCTAGAATAAAGCATCTTATCCCAGGAACCTTTATCTAGAATAAAGCATCTTATCCAGGAACCTTTATCTAGAATAAAGCATCTTATCCAGGAACCTTTATCTAGAATAAAGCATCTTATCCAGGAACCTTTATCTAGAATAAAGCATCTTATCCAGGAACCTTTATCTAGAATAAAGCATCTTATCCAGGAACCTTTATCTAGAATAAAGCATCTTATCCAGGAACCTTTATCTAGAATAAAGCATCTTATCCAGGAACCTTTATCTAGAATAAAGCATCTTATCCAGGAACCTTTATCTAGAATAAAGCATCTTCTCCAGGAACCTTTATCTAGAATAAAGCATCTTCTCCAGGAACCTTTATCTAGAATAAAGCATCTTCTCCAGGAACCTTTATCTAGAATAAAGCATCTTCTCCAGGAACCTTTATCTAGAATAAAGCATCTTATCCAGGAACCTTTATCTAGAATAAAGCATCTTCTCCAGGAACCTTTATCTAGAATAAAGCATCTTATCCATGAACCTTTATCTAGAATAAAGCATCTTATCCAGGAACCTTTATCTAGAATAAAGCATCTTATCCAGGAACCTTTATCTAGAATAAAGCATCTTATCCAGGAACCTTTATCTAGAATAAAGCATCTTATCCAGGAACCTTTATCTAGAATAAAGCATCTTATCCAGGAACCTTTATCTAGAATAAAGCATCTTATCCAGGAACCTTTATCTAGAATAAAGCATCTTATCCAGGAACCTTTATCTAGAATAAAGCATCTTATCCAGGAACCTTTATCTAGAATAAAGCATCTTATCCAGGAACCTTTATCTAGAATAAAGCATGCAAAACATCAAGGTTGACATGAAGGTGCAGCCTCTTAGGAACATTAACGGGTTGATTTACGAAGACCCAAGATCCGTGTGCAGCCAAAGGATTTGCACGTGTTATCATTTCACACTTTGCAGGTGATCGACTATCGAGAGTCATTATATAAATTACTCCACCCACAAACAGCCATGTTTAAATGAGAGATTTTGCGTGCTTGGAATGGTTACACTGTAAAAAAAAAAAATCTCATTAAAAAAAAATTGGCAGCAAAACTGGTAGGTGAAAAGACTAGAAAAGACATTTATTGCATGGGAAAATGTATTTATAAATCCTGTTATTGTAGGGGATGACTATTAAATAATGAGTTATTTGTTAAGTTCCCACGGGGGGGGACTGCTCAGGGAAAAACTCCACCAGGGAGTACATTTAATGGGAACACAGGCAGGGGCAAGACGGAAACAGACATGAGGCAGGAACTAGGCGTGGCAGGAGCTTGGAGGGTCAGGGCACTCAGGCCGGGGTCAGGAACGGGTGCGGGGGCCCGCGGTCAGGGCCTGGCCCTCAGCCTGGGGTTCAGGCGCTTAGCCTGGGAGGAACGAGGGAGCCTGGAGGGAGGAACGAGGGAGCCTGGAGGGAGGAACGAGGGAGCCTGGAGGGAGGAACGAGGGAGCCTGGAGGGAGGAACGAGGGAGCCTGGAGGGAGGAACGAGGGAGCCTGGAGGGAGGAACGAGGGAGCCTGGAGGGACGAGCGGGTCTTGGAGGTACGAGGGGACAAAACCACAAAACATGACATGCCGAGAAGGTACAAGCACGGACACAAGCAGGAACACAAGCACACAAGACGGTCTGGCCCCGAACAAAGAAACGGGGCAGACTAAATACAACACCTAACAAGGACAGAACGAGCAACAGGTGGGGGAAGACTAACGAGGAAACACAAGGCAGGTGTGCGGAGTGAAAGACACAAATGGAGAGAGAGAGGGAAAACACGGGGTGGACTGTGAGACAAACGGAAGACCAGGGACAGAACACAGGGATTACATTATTGCCATTATTCTACGTCGCTTTGACAGTGTTTTGAAAACTTTTTACAAACATACTTTAAACATACTAATTTTCAAAACACTGTCAAAGTCTTGTACAGGGTTAGGAGGTGCCTAAGCACGGAGGTCTAGCTTGGTCATTGCGGCTAACCCCTTCTATTCCATTGCTTTGACAGACGCAGTTTTTGGCAAAGATTAACACTGTCCTAGTTCATGCATTCTTTCTATTTTATAAATTTTTCCATGGCTAAGAGGGCCAGAGAAGGTAGTTTGTCAGTATTAATTGATAACTTTATTTGTTCCCAACAGGGATCTTCATAAGTGGCTGGGATCTTACTTTAACTCCATTAAAGACGATTGCCATTGCCTTCACAGTCATTCAGGTCATGATACACAGGCAACTTTTTAAGGAAGTGAAAATTGTCAAGTGTGTCCACAAATGTGAACAATAGTATTTATTCACTAAACATTATTTTCTTTGAGCCCACCATGTTTCCCTCAATGATTTCTGTCCTATTTGGTTATCTCCAGCCTTATTGCAGGCAATATTATTGCCCATTGTCCAATATTGCCTAAAAGAAATTGCCTATGTAGCATGGCCTTTAAGCATTTCTTACAATTAAGTATACCAATTTTAAATATACCTTATGTTATCACAGGGTCAGCCACATGTATTAGGTCTTTTTTATGAGTATGTCACTTGCGTTTCTTTCAGATGGCAGCGTCCAAGCTGAGAGATTCAATTCTAGAAGGGTGTGTTAAAACTGTAGCCTACAGGTAATAGGGGGAGAAAATTACGTCTGTCTGTAGTGTGTGGCAATATTATAGCAGGGAGGGCAAAATGGAGCGTTAAAGCAGTGTTATTATATACGTTAGCTGAACATTACATTTCTCACAGCAAACGTACTTTGTTGATTGTTTCAACTTCACTGCAGTACTGATCAAACCAAGTAAGTGCTAGTGTATTGCCTTTATTTATCACAATTCTATGAGGCCGCACGATGTAGCTCGCTCATACTTATAGCACTAACCCATAAAATGCATTTTAACCCTTTCCCAAACCTGCTTTCGGGCTTAGTAAATCACGTTACACTTATTCTATTTGCATGACCTCCTCCCACTATTTCCAAAAAAAAAATGTAGGGACGCCCAATTTTGCATATTCATTCAGGCTAACCCACAAAAATTTTAAATCTTTCCATTTTAACACGCGCAGTCCTATTTGCACCTCGTCAGTTGATCACCTCGGACAAACCTTTAGTAAATCAATCCCTAAATGTATTAAAAGGTATACTTAATAGTTCAGCAGTACATCAGGGTAGAGAGATCGCCAGTCACAAGAGTTTACTGATGCAAGTATCATAGATATCTCAGATGACTGTTGACCGCCCCTCCTGCTGTTTTCCCCCCTCACTGCTTTGGGAATCTGCAGCAGAGCTCTCAACTGGTTCACTTCCTACCTTGCTCCTTCCGAGGGGGTTGCTAGTTTTGAGACCTCAGAAACTCTTAACAGGTATCCCCTGGGTTCAGTCCTTGGTGTTCTTCTCCATCCCCATAACCTGGCATGCCATTGCTATGTTTCTCTCCTCGCCCCCCTTCGATACACTGGTCTCAGCTTGACTAGAAGACATGTCAAGCTAGCTGACGAATCACTGGCTGAAGCTCAACTTGACTAAAAATTAGATACTGCAGTTCCCAGTCCTTCCCCCTGCTCGACCTTTCCTTCACCTTGGTTTCCTTCACCAGTGGCATCCTTTTCATCTGCCCGGAATGTCAGAGCGGTACTGTACAACAACCTGTCCCTCACAGAGGAAATTACTGCAGTTTGTGAGACTCACAGGTTCTTATTGTACAGAGAATCCTTCACCTTGGATGAAATCTGTCTCTTCCTCAACACTTACTCAACCCAGCTCTTTCTCCAGGTACTAGTGATATCCCATTTGGACTATACTGTAACTCCCTCCTTCCTGGCCTCTGTGCCTTGGCCATCTGACCTCTGTATCTCATCCAGAATGCTGCTGCTTGTCTGACATACAACTTTCTCATCTCCCTTCACTGGCTACCTATAGTGGCTCCTATCAAATTCAAAACATTGGTGGTAGCTAGGGTTGCAAAGGGAGGGAATTTTCCAGGTAATTTTCTAAAGTGTGTTAAAAATGTGTTCACATTGTGGTAAACCAACATCATGTTTGTTTGACATTTCTTAAAACCCATGGTTTTCTCCCTAACAATGTGTATTTACTGTGACCCGTCAAATAGGTCCAATATATATAAAACCAAAGACTTAATTACGATATATGAAAAATATTAACTGTATAAATTCCCAAAATTAACTCAAAATTCCTCAAAACTTTACAACCCTAGTGCTAGCCGATCATAACACTGTAATACCCTACACACCTCTCATATCTGCTACCTTTGGGCACCTAGCATCCTGACTCATTATCAGTTGTAAAGTGTTGACCGGGTTAATGGAGTTAAGAAAAACACGGGCAAGAGACGGAGCCGGAAGGAGCAGGACAGTGCAGACAGGGATGAGGCCCCTCTCCGGAACAGTGCCTCAGGGGACAAACTGGAATTTGCACGAGCTGTAGAATAGAGGCTGAGTCTTATTGCAGCTGGAAAACGAATTTGCAAGACCACCTGATCCTTGGTCCATAAAGGCAGCATGTTAAGTCTCGTACCTCTGATCGTTTTCCAGCTGCAATAAGTAATTGATTAGTGGTATTCTATTGTACATTATACAAAGCTATGTACACTATGATGGGTTCCTAATGTTCACTGACCTTGCACAACCTAGATATAGCATAACTTGCTAATTTATCTGCCTAGCGGTTTTTTTTTTTTTTACAAATCAGAAAGTCTAGCAGAGAACTAACATTGAAGCAATGTTGATTCATTAAAATTGTTTCGATATTGGGAAGGATTTATCATGCAGTTTATTACATGTGTAGGTCATCAAGGATTTATCCAAGCCGAATAAAAAAATTTTCAGTTGAACTTTTAGTTAACATTAGGCTATTTTGGTAGCTGTGTGCCTGATAATTGGGACAAAGAGCGTCTCCATTGTAAAATAGAAATTGCCTCCTATCTGAGTGCCTGGACGAAACTCAATAGGTACAATTTTTTTTTTATATGACTCAACTGGGAGTTCAACTCACACACTGACCGGGTCAAAGCAGACTCTCTAGCCATATTGAACTCACACACTGACCGGGTCAAAGCAGACTCTCTAGCCATAAGACCCCAGTAGCTGCGTGAAACAAGTGGCTTGCTGAAATGAGCACTGCAGGAGCATTCTCAGACCACGGCTGTCAGCCAGGCAGGAGGGATCCTTCTCTTTGTCCATTAGGCCCTAATACAGTGTCTAGGAAGTGCAGTTTTACACATCAGATAGCAAGCTATTCTCCCAGGATTAAATGAGCATCCCTCCCCGCTGTGGATACAACATTGCTTTTCTTTCTCTGGCATCCATTGACCGGGTCTTACTCTCTGCTTCACCCCTTTATTAACTGGCTCAATTAAAGTTAAAGTTCTACTTAAGATTACTACTTAAAGAGCAGAGTGACCCAACGGGTAATGAACAAGACCTTTTTCCATAATTTAGTTTTTTTGTGACTGCCAGGCTCTACTGTTCGTGTCTCCATGGTGACAAGCGAATAGCATTCTTCCTCTATCTATTCCTACAACTGCAAAATGGAGTGAGTAACAAAAGGCACATGCCACCTTTCATCCGCTTTCCAACCTTATTTGTAATTAACAGAAATGCAATTGATAGCCTTGAGTCACTGCACACACAGAAGGTAAGTGCCAATCTGGGCTACGCCAGACACAATAGCTATCGTACAGGAATGTCTAAAGACTGACGCAGGACAGTAAAATTATTTGGCAGTTTTTCACTAATTTGTCAATACAGTTACAAATAAAAATAAAATATTGGAATGTGGATTGAAATAATGTATGTACAATTGTTTTCCATTTAAAATGTATTAATATGCAGTTCTGCCCAGGTGAAAAAGTAGTATACTTTAGTGCAATAAAAATATAATTTAAGTATACAAAGGTTATTACAAGTATACTTTTCCTTTTTGTACTTAATTTGAAGTATGTTTAAAATGTACTTTTAAAAAGTGTACTTGAAGTATGGTCTCAAACACACCGTAATACTTTTAAAGTTTGTTTCAACCGCACTGGTGACATAATGAAATTACATTACATTACGGGCATTTAGCAGACGCTCTTATCCAGAGCGACTTACACAACTTTTTAGCATTTTTTTTTTTACATATTATCCATTTATACAGCTGGATATATACTGAAGCAATTCAGGTTAAGTACCTTGCTCAAGGGTACAACGGCAGTGACCTACCTGGGAATCGAACCTGCAACCTTTCGGTTACAAAGCCAGTTCCTTAACCATTATACTACACTGCTGCCCCAAATTGTACTGCAAGTATTGCAACAAATCATATTTTTTGTTAGTGCACTTAAATATACTTAAGTATACTAGAAATAGTCCCATTTTAACATACACACTGCACTTGAAGTACACTTAAGTACGAGTTCTACTTTTGAACAACTTTAGTGCACTTGTATACTTAAAGCGCTGCCAATTTAGTATATAATTAGTACAAAAACTACTAAAAAACTTATTTGAAAAAGTATATTTCAAGTATAATCTTTTTTCACCTGGGTATGTCTGCATTGACCATTTTGAATAATTCTAATTTGCTGTGCTCAATGATATTCCTTTGTGTGATGGTTCTGTGTTAAAACACACTTAGATTCAGGCACACGCAAACACACACACAATAGTCACAAATCCATTGCCTGCAGTTTTCCGTCATTCCTAGGAATCTCTGCATCTCCTTCACCCTTCTTAATCTGGGCACCTTTGTGACTGTCTCAATTCGCTCTGCAGAAATGCTTTTGCTCCCTTTCCTAAGAGTGTGACCCAGGTACTGCACTTGTTCTTGACACATCTGTAACTTTGATTTGGATACCTTATGACCTTTTAGTGCTAGTTCTTGTAACAGCTTCTTACTGTCCTCCAAGCATGCAGTCATGTTTGAGCTGCATAACAGAAGGTCGTCAACGTACTGGAGGAGGGTGCCTCCCCCCTTCGGCGCAAAGTCCGCTAGGTCATTTCTGACCATTCGGTTGAACAGGCTAGGTGATTCTACATATCCCTGAGGCCGATATCGTGCCCCCCCTTCTGCCCAGAGTTCTTTTGGGACATCCTATTGGTACCTTTCTTGTTCTTCTGTGAGCATCATCATTGCTTCCACTTCCAGTGTATGCTTTTGCATGCTTACTGGAGTCAAGGATAAATGGCTGTAAGTCAACAAGGGTCTGAGGTATCAAACGAGCCTCAAACCATCACTCTGCTGCCAGATATGCAGTAGATATGGATGGATCACTTGAAGGGTTGTTTCTCCTGACAAATTTTTCTATTGAACTCTATGGAAAAATAAGTCAGGAGAAGAAACCCTTCAAGTTATCCATCCATATCTACTGTATTTCTGGAAGCAGAGTGATGGTTTAAGGCTTGTTCGATACCTCAGACCCTTGTTGACTTACAGCCATTTAGCCAACCATGTGTTCCATATTATTCCCGTGTAATTTACAGTTTAATCTAGTCCCACCCCCCAATTCCCATAGAGATCAATTCAAATGCAGAGGTTATAGTATTGCTTCTAAGAGTACCTGGAAATAAGATATCAGGAGTCTTTTGATATCCTTTTATACAGAATCATGATGGCATCACCTGTTTACCTGTGGAATACCTGTTTACCACAGAAGTTGTTTGAGAGAATGGCAAGAATGTGCAAAGCCGTTATCAAGGCAAAGGGTGGCTACTTTGAAGAATCTAAAATATAAGACTTTTTAAAAAATTTGTTTAACACTTTTTTTGGTTTTTGCATAATTTAATTTGTTATCTCATAGTTTTGATGTCTTTACTATTCCAAAATGTGGAAAACAGTAAAAATAACGGCAAAAAAACTTCTACGAATAGGTGTCCAAACTTTTGACTGGTACTGTATATGAAGTGTATTCTGTACATATTTTAATTTTGAGGAGGCAGTGCCTCCCTTGCCTCCCTGGAGGAGCCTCCTCTGGCGCACACACTTTTCTATATTTTCCAATCTACTGTATATTTCTCCCATAATGTATATTCTGTTCAGACACTTTATATGTATATATACACACACACATATTTGCACAAGGCTTGTATCATTGTGAGAGAGAGGCACCCAGTCTCAGTAGGACACCCTGCTTAAATAAAGGCTAAATAAATGAAATGAAAAGAAAACATGCATCTACAATGTGAACAACTGTAATAGAGCTCAGCTGCTCTGTCACAATTAAATGTATGCCCATATTTTTTTTTTTACAGAGAGTCATACTTTCACTGACTGTGGTTTACCACTGATTGGTCTGGAGCTGTTCATTAGTAACAACCTTCTATGTAAAGACAATTATTTCTTTGCTCAGATCAGGAGCACCAGTTCTCAAGAGGACTTTATTTAGTTCTTTAGATTAATGTCTCTTCAGCCTTATTGTTAGAATTCCTAATTTGCCAATTCAGATTTTCAAGCCTGTCATGATTTTTAATACCGCAGGATAAACTTTATTATTGGCTTGTTATAAAATGTATCTTTCAATTTCAAGTTTTATCGTTATAATTTCTTCTTAAAATTCCATCTGGGCTACTCTCCTCTCAGTTACCTCATACCAAACAAAGAAACTGTTCTCAGAGTTTTTTTTTTTTTTGGGCTTTATTTATTGGGCATATTTTTGTCTATTGGTGCATGAAAAGTGCCAAAACAGTATAGGGATTCACAGCTATGGACAACACAAGGCTATGCATATGGCTCTGCTGCCTGAACATACAGAACTTCTCCTCAGTTCCGTCAATTTTTGTCAAAAAGTGTTTATATAGTCCTTGTACTCAAACTGTATAACTGCTTCAGCATGAGAAAAAAACAGTGCTGTTTTAGTTTATGATATTCTAAAATAATATGTTGGTCCACTTCTGCTCTGTGAAATTCTATGCATAAGACTGGCAGTGGTAAAAAAAAATGGGGGGAGGGGATGATTAGACTGTCCCCAGAGATTTAATGGCAGTAGAATTATTTAATGGCAATTTGTGAGACAAATGGTTGATATTTGCATTTTGCAATTCGCTTTGGGAAGACAAATGTGTGTCCTTCCGGACACTCTCCGGTTTAATTTAAAAATGCTGTCAGGCTACCAGGTTCCCCTGGTTGGAATCTGCATCAAAACCAAATTTGTCCATACTTGCTGATTGTGTTTCTCTGCATGACTTTTGTCAAGACAGGGGACCACATAGTTGTGCTGAAAGTTTTATGTCTAAAAAAAAGTACACTGCGGTAAATTCATATTTCAGAGTCTATTAATGATGGAAGATCAATAGAGCATAACGGTTCTAAGTTATAGTCATTAACATGTTGCTATCGTCAACCAACCGCAACTCTGTGTCTGGTCTTGTAGGCTACTTCGTGACCTAAGTGGCTAATGGCATTTCAATGCAGTTTGTCCCTCGCATACTCCTTTGTAGGGATTGACCTAAGTGGCTAATGGCATTTCAATGCAGTTTGTCCCTCGCATCCTCCTTTGTAGGGATTGACCTAAGTGGCTAATGGCATTTCAATGCAGTTTGTCCCTCGCATCCTCCTTTGTAGGGATTGACCTAAGTGGCTAATGGCATTTCAATGCAGTTTGTCCCTCGCATACTCCTTTGTAGGGATTGACCTAAGTGGCTAATGGCATTTCAATGCAGTTTGTCCCTCGCATCCTCCTTTGTAGGGATTGACCTAAGTGGCTAATGGCATTTCAATGCAGTTTGTTCCTCGCATCCTCCTTTGTAGGGATTGACCTAAGTGGCTAATGGCATTTCAATGCAGTTTGTCCCTCGCATACTCCTTAGTAGGGATTGACCTAAGTGGCTAATGGCATTTCAATGCAGTTTGTCCCTCGCATACTCCTTTGTAGGGATTGACCTAAGTGGCTAATGGCATTTCAATGCAGTTTGTCCCTCGCATCCTCCTTTGTAGGGATTGACCTAAGTGGCTAATGGCATTTCAATGCAGTTTGTTCCTCGCATACTCCTTTGTAGGGATTGACCTAAGTGGCTAATGGCATTTCAATGCAGTTTGTTCCTCGCATACTCCTTTGTAGGGATTGACCTAAGTGGCTAATGGCATTCCAATGCAGTTTGTCCCTCGCATACTCCTTTGTAGGGATTGACCTAAGTGGCTAATGGCATTCCAATGCAGTTTGTCCCTCGCATACTCCTTCGTAGGGATTGACCTAAGTGGCTAATGGCATTCCAATGCAGTTTGTCCCTCGCATACTCCTTCGTAGGGATTGGCCTAAGAGGCTAATGGCATTTCAATGCAGTTTGTTCCTCGCATACTCCTTTGTAGGGATTGACCTAAGTGGCTAATGGCATTTCAATGCAGTTTGTCCCTCGCATACTCTTTTGTAGGGATTGACCTAAGTGGCTAATGGCATTCCAATGCAGTTTGTTCCTCGCATACTCCTGCGTAGGGATTGGGGACCCTGATTTACGGGAGAAGGGAGAGGGGCTTGCATTGTGCCTTGTAAAAAAAAAAAGGACACGGTAATGCCTTCAATCGACAGACCATAGATTATAGGCTAATAATAAACCCATTTCATGTTTTTAAACAAAAGAGGATCCGCATGCTACCCTGGGGCATAAAGTGTATCACCTTGGTAGGATATCACAATCAATAAGCTACTGTGGACTTGATCAAAAATTTATCGTAAAACTATAGCCTACAAAATAGCTGGCGTTACAAGTCTTATTACAACTTTATTGTTGTATTTTTGTTGTGAGCCAGCTTATTTAGCTGTATTTAGATGAGTTATAAATGTGCTAGCTAGCAAGCTAACTATCGTTAACTGTCACTGTTTGATCAGTGGCAAGTTGATGACAGCAGCAGTCCACAACAAATGCTTGTATTCGCTCATGTGTTGCAACACAGTCTCACAGCCCAAACCTGGGTCACTGGGGTGACTTTCTCATGGAAACGAAACCTCTTTGACGTTTCCATGCAACGCAATGTTTCATTTTCGGCTGCCTCCGTAAATTGTCGGTATTCATGTGACCACCCGAATACAAGAGAAAGCAGATCGTCCATATTGGATTCAACTTATGAGCTCGGTGAGTAGCAACTTTTAACATGAATTTAATTTTATATTATCATTGCTATCTTCAATGTTGTTTCATGATTTGTGTGCAAGCATTTATAGCTAATGGAGCCAGAGAGATGGGACATTTAGACACCAGGTTGCTGGTTATTATAAATAGCTAACCTTATAATATTATCGATGTATCAATGCTAGCTGCACCTAGCTAGCAAACACGACGCTGAAGTTGGCTGCCAATTCGCAGCTCCCGATTCAAAATTTCCGGTCCACCTTAAATCGGTCACGAAAAGCGTATGTATGTATGTATGTATGTATGCTTTCACGGTCATCCTTCTACTTTTTTCTCCGCTAAATCTAATTGGCTCAACATTCTGATAGCCTAGTTGTATATGTGTGTATATATGTATATATATATGAAATACCAGGTACTGTTATACATGTGAAATTATTTGGATACTGCAGCGTTTTGAAATAATTGCACTCCAAACAATACAGTAATATTGGCATATGACAAAAAAATTATAATAAATCTCCAAAATTAAAATGTATGAAACCTTTGACACTTGGGTATGACAGTACCTCTGACTTGGGTGAAATATTACTGTAGCATTTTCAAATAATCTCACTGCAAACTTTCTATGTAATCCAATCCAATCTACTTAAAAAGCTGATTTTTAAAAATAATTTCTTGCCAAATTTAGAAGGTCTCAAATATTTGACACTCACACAGTTGCATTGGATTACATAGGAAGTTTGCAGTGAGATTATTTGAAAATGCTACAGTAATATTTCACCCAATTCGGGTCAGAGGGAGAGGAGTACCTCTTCTCTCATACCCAAGTGTCGAAAGTTTAAGATCTTCTAAAATTGGCAAGAAATTCCTATTAAAAATCTCACCTTTTTCAGTAGATTTACTACATTGGATTACATAGAAAGTTTGGAGTGGGATTATTTGAAAATGCTACAGTAATATTTCATCCAACTCGGGTCAGCGGTAGTGGACGTCCAATCCTCTTATACCCAAGTGTCAAAAGTTTGAGACGTTCTAAAATTGGCAAGAAATTCCTATTCAAAATTTCACTTTTTCAGTAGATTGGTTGACATACAACCCCTGGAAAAAATTATGGAATCACCACACTTAGAGGATGTTCACCCAGATTTTTTACTTCGTAGCAAATAAACAAATCACAGATATGACACAAAACAATTTTTGTTTAATAGCTGAACATACATCAAACAAATTAAATTAAATTATTTTCATTAATGGCATATTTTTTTCCAGATCAAGTAGAGGAAAAGGTTATGGAATCATCAACAAAAACAATCACAATTAGTATTTTGGTGCTCCTCCTCTGGCTTTTATGATGGCCTGAGTTCTTTGAGGCATGGACTTCACTAATAAAAACAATATTCTCCATCAAGCTGGTTCCAACTTTCTCGAATAGCAGTTGACAGATCAGCTTTTCAGGATGGAGCCGTCATGTACCAATTTTTTAAAATTTCCACCATAAATTTTAAATCGGATTGAGATCCGGACTGTTTGCTGGCCATGTCATTGAGTTGATATGCCTTTCCTGAAGAAGAGCTTTAACACTCTTTGCTCTGTGGCAAGATGCATTATCATCCTGAAAAATGACTTCATCATCACCAAACCTATTTTCTATCAATGGAATGAGAAAAGTGTCCAAAATTTCAAGGTAAACCTGTGCATGGACTGTTGAGGTAATGATTGCCATCTCCCCTGGTCCTTTACCTGACATGCAATCCCATATCATAAATGACTGAAGGGTTTCTTCCATAGAGTTCAATAGGAAGATTTGTCAGGAGAAACAACCCTTAAAGTGATCCATCCATATCTACTGCACATCTGGCAGCAGAGTGATGGTTTGAGGCTTGTTTGATACCTCAGACCCTTGATGACTTTTTTACCAATCATGTATTCCATACTGTTCCAGCATAATTGACAGCTAAATCTAGTCCCACCCACCAATTCCCATAGAGATCCATTCAAATGCAGAGACGTTATAGTATCGCTTGTAAGAGTACTAGAAAATAAGATCAAGAGTCTTTTGATGTTGTTGGGTCACAGACATCAGGAAGTCATGGCATGCAAAGGATATGCGACTAAATATAAAAAATTTAAAGGCACATAGTGTATGTAAACTTCTGACCCACTGGAATTGTGATATAGTGAATTAAAAGTGAAATAATCTGTCTGTAAACAATTGTTGGAAAAATTACTTTTGTCATGCACAAAGTAGATGTCCTAACTGACTTGCCAACACTATAGTTTGATAACATGAAATCTGTGGAGTGGTTAAAAATTAGTTTTAATGACTTAAACCTAAGTTTATGTAAACTTCTGACTTCAACTGTAACTAGGATTTATTTAATTAATTAATTAATTTATATAGCACTTTTCATACATGTCTGTAACACAAAGTGCTTTACAGAAAGATACAGGGATACACCATACATACATTCTTAAACTCCTCTCCCCACTCCCTCCCATCCCAGGAATACAATAGAACAATAAAAACAATGAGATAATAAAAAACAATAAAATAATACAAACCGGGAATAAAAGAAATAAAATGAAACTGGACCTTAGCGAGCCACCTCACAGGGGGCTCCCATGTGTGAGGGTCAGCAGCCCCCGGGGGGCGGAAGAGAGCAGGGGCCAGTTTGCGGGTCATCGCTTCTCGGCCTTTTGGCTAAGATCAAGTGTAGGCTTGAACCTGCCTAGGGCCGCGGCTGTGGTTCAAAACCAGACCGGCGGACAAGGCCGGACCGTCACCAGCGATAGGGGCGAGGCAGGTACCAGTGGCTTGACCGCAGCCTGCTAAACCCCATCGCCAACGCCGGGACAGCACCAGGAGGACCCCTGCCGTAAGACTCTCGCGTTCTGGGATTGGCACTCCTGCTGCGGACGCTTGACGCCAGAGGCCCGAGGGGAGTGCAGAACTTGCCCGGAGAGTAGGCCCGGAAGGGTTTTTTCTCTCCGGGCCCCACCAGCCATCCGCTGGGCCTTCGCCCTGGTTTTCCGCCTCTCCCTCTGTGTCTCCTAGGCCCGCAGCAGAACCAGCAGGCCAGACCCGGAGGACGAAGCTGACGAGCAGGCAGTTGGGAGGACCAGAACAGTGGGCCCCCTGAGACGGACGGCGGCGACCAAGACCTCAATTCCATCTGAGGATCAACGCTTGCCGACTGCACCAGGAAGGGAGGTTCCCCACGCAGCGGTCTTTCTGGTCCGTCTGGAAGGAACACCATCTCCTGAGTGGTGCCTCTGTGAGTCTTTCCAACAGTGTAGAGTCCGGCCTTACAGGGAGGAAGGGGGATGGCAGCCAGACCTGTGCCAGGGACGCGACGCCATAACACCGTTCGCCTAACATGGATCCAGAGGGCCGAGGGGGGAGGCGGCAGCACCAGTGTGAGCCAGCAACCGCAGGGGGGGGCAGGTCGTGCTATTGGCCCAAACCCAACTCGACCCGAGACGAGTGTGACAGGTTTGACCCGTCTGGAATTTAGTAGGGTAGTGCTACAAAGAGGGATGGACTTTGTGCCAGCTGACCTTAATTGCCTGGTGAAGGTTCCTGGTCAAAGGGACATTTTTGAAGTGAGCTTCAAAAATCCCAATGTCCTGGAGAGGTTCTGGAACCTCTATAGAGAGGGGAAGGACAGGAGTCCCCTCAACAACTTTGCGGTCGAGCCCCTGTCCGACACGGGGAACAAAGTGGTCACTGTGCAGTTCTATAACAAGACTGTGCAGGACCACGATGTTTCTACGTGGTTGGGCAGGTATGGCGATGTTAAATCTGACGCCAGGAGGGTCCTTGATGAGGATGGAGTGTGGACCGGGGCCAGGAAGTGGCTGGTCCAACTAAAACCCGACCCATTTGTAGTGGGGGGGGGGGGGGGGGTATGCCATATCCCCAGCACTATCACGCTGGGGAGAAACAGGGCTGTGGTGTTCTATAACGGCATGCCCAAGCTGTGCAGGAATTGCGGTGAGTTAGGTCACTTAGCCGCAGCCTGCACAGTGGTCAAGTGCAAGACTTGTGGAGGAGAGCATGAGACCAGGGTATGCCGGGATCCAAAGCCCTGTAACCTCTGCGGAGCGAGTGGGCATTTCTTCAGAGACTGCCCACTCTCGTACGCAAACAGGGCTAGGAACACCGCACCCCCTCCACCATCTACTGCACCCCCCGCCCACCTACCCCTACCCCAGCACCCAGAACCCGAACACCAACCACAACCCCCCCCCCCCACAGCCTGAAACAACCACTCCTTCACAAAACACCGCACAAGGCCCCCAAGCACAATTGACACTGGCTTTCCCCTATGCACAGACCCCTCTGAAGCTCCACTACCTATAGTCACTACAGTTAAAGAGGAGCCTGATTCTGACACCCCTATCACGGTGGAGGAGTCAGACTCCTCTAGCGCAGACACAGACTTTGACACAACCACAAACTGGCAAGTGGCAAATAGAAAACGGAAGGGAAAACACAACAAAACTAACAGAACAGAACCACCCGGTCAGCCCCCAAACCCAGCAATAGTTCACCACACAAAACAACCAACCCATAAGATACAACAGAAAAATACTAACACTCGGAACATTAGCCCACCCACAGTCAGGCCAGAACCTCCACCTCGCCCTAGCAAACCATCTCCACCACCACCTCTTCATCAAAAAGAAACCCTCTCACGACCCATCACATTTCAAAACAGATCTACTAATGACCGGCCACTTCCTGGCCCCGATCCCACACCTAACAAGACCATCAAGCAGCTCCCCTCTCAGGGACCCTCCGAAGCAAAGGGGGACCCTGGGGCAAAACCATCACGTCCCACCTCTCCAGGACGGAACCTACCAGGCAGTATGGAGGGGAGACCTGGGGGCGGACCGAGTCAGGGGGTGAGTAGGCGCCTCAATAATCAGGACATTGTAATGGAACGCCTTAACAAAATATGCAGAGACATAGCAAACAATAAACCCGGATCATATGACACAGACAAACAATAAACATTTAACACTATGTCATTTACCATTACCATAATAAATACAAGAAGCATTAAAGAACCCAACAAAAGACACAGTTTTCTCCACTCTGCAGCAAATACCCTCGGATGTCATCCTTCTCCAGGAGTGCGGAATCCCTTTCCGCACTATGGATGACATTCTGAGGGAGGAGTGGAGAATGGGGGACTCTCTGGTCCGGCTCGAACATCGCTCGAGCTGACGGGGTCAGCACATTGACCAAAAACCCCTTTGTTAAAATCACGGGTAACAACATTGTGGAAAGTGGGCGAATCCTCGTCACAGACATTTGTGTCGGGGGTTCCCCACTTAGAGTGGTCAATGTGTACGGCCCAACCAGCGTAGCCGAGAGGGTCTCCCTCTTTTCAAAATTAAGAACCACTATACACTGCAATACGCCGGTTGTCGTGGGGGGGGATTTCAACTGTGCCCTCAGGGATGAAGACCGCAGCAGACTAAGGAAAGATCGGTCGAGCGACAGGCTGCGGTCTATCATAGAAGATTTCTCCCTCCACGACGCATGGGGCGCCTCTCCCCCACAACATACATGGGTGAACTCCTCTGGTGTCTCCTCTTCTCGAATTGATATGTTCCTGCTCTCCCCAGGCCTGAGAGTGCACGCCTTTTCCATCCGGGCAGTGCACTACTCAGACCACCACATGGTAACCGTGTCCCTGGTCTGGGAGAAGGCCATAACCATTGGCAGGGGTCTCTGGAGAATGAATACCAGCCATCTCCAGGACCCCAAAGTGTGCCTCTCCTTCTCGAGGCGGTACCTGGAGTGGGTGAGTCTAAAACATCTTTTTGACTCCCCGATAGAGTGGTGGGAGATGGTGAAGGAGCGGGTGCAGGGCTACTTCCGGGCAGTCGGGCGGAGGAAGGCAAAGGAAAGGAGGGTGGCGTTTGAACGTGCTAATGCTGCCCTCCAGAGACTGAGCCTCCTCCAGTCCCGAGGCCTGGAGGTAAGCAGCGAGATTGCACTCGCTAAACAGAGCCTCTCCGCCCTCTATCGGGAGGAGCGGAGAAAAATACACCTTCCGCTCCAAACTCCAGGGCCTTGAGGAGGATGAGAAGTGCACGAGGTACTTCTTCTGCAGGGCACGGTCAAAAACTAATAACATTTCTTCCCTTTATAACAGCAGGGGGGGGGTGGTGTCTGAAGAGGCCGAGGTCCGGGAGGTGGCCAGGGAGTTCTATGCGGGTCTGTACAGCATAAGGCCCGCAGATGGGGCTCTCATGGACACCTTCCTGGGCTGCCTGGACAGACGCCTGGGGGACGAGAGCATGGAACCAGAGTTGAGCGCCGAGGAGCTCACCCGGGCCGTGCGCTCCCTTAATCAGCACAAAGCTCCTGGTCCTGATGGGATCCCGGCCGAATTTTATCAGGCCTTTTGGGATCTCCTGAAGGAGGACGTGGCGGAAGTTTTCAGGGCGGCGTACAGGGAGGGGCGTTTGGGGGCCTCACTGAGGCAGTGTGGTTGCTCTTGTCCCCAAGAAGGGGGACCTGAAGGACCTCCGGCACTGGCGGCCGATTAACCTCCTCTCAGCTGATTATAATCATCAGGGGCAACCCGGGCATCGCTGGATATCCACTGCCCGGGGCCCAGGGGGAGCGGCTTAGGGTGATGGCGTACATGGACGACATTACCATCGTCGGCACAGACAGTCACTCCATCACCGTTGCCAACAAGGTGCTGGATGACTTCTGTGCAGCCACTGGTGCCCTAGTCAATAGGGACAAGAGTGAACTGTTTCTGTCTCGGCATTGGAGTGAGCCACTAACCGTTTCTTTCCCTGTGCGCAGAGATAATATCAAGCTCCTGGGGGTGACCTTCCAGTCAGACGGTGAAGGAAGGCTGAGCTGGGAGGGAACCCTCCGCCACGTCCAGGTTAAACTCCGGAGCTGGAGCGTGCGGCCTCTGACTCAGACGGGTAAGATCCTGGTCCTGAAGGCAATAGTCCTTCCCATTTTTCTCTACTTGGGGAGGGTGTTTCCCCCAGACAAGGCCACTAGTAAACTCATTACTAGAATGACCTTTCGCTTTGTCTGGGGGAGCACCATGGAAAAGTTGAAAAGAGCTACCCTCCTCAAGGAAGAGAGGAATGGGGGCAGGGGGGTTCCAGACATTGTTAACATAGTTTTGGTGCAGGGTCTGGCCACACTGGTCCAGAACACTCGGAAGGTTGAGAAGGCCTCTGGTGCCTTTGCTAGGTACTATGCCACTCCCTTCTTGAGGATGATGGGCCTGTGCGCGCTGGACCTCACCATACCGTACAGCTGGGACCCCCCATATGTATATCGAGCCCTGAGGGACTTTGCTTTTGGGGCAGGATTGCCCAGGGCCGGGATGACCTCGTGGAGCTATAAAATCATCATGGCTCATTTAAGATCAAAGGAGACCATGACACTCCCGAGGGGCAGCACGACCCTGGACCCGTCTATAATCTGGGCTAATGTCCTACATAAATGTTTAAGCAATAAGCAAAAGGACATTGCCTGGATGTCTGCCCACATGCGTCTCCCCACCAGGTCATTCATGTTCAAGTGACACTTGGCCCTGACTGAGCACTGCCCCCACGGATGCACTGACTCAGAACATGTCTGCCATCTGTTCTGGGAGTGCTCCGTGGCCAGACGGGTCTGGGGCCTTGTTGTTTCCTCTGTCTCCTGTAACAGGTTGCTGCCGAGGACCTCCCGACAAAGTATGTTTTTAAAAAATGTGAAATTAAGTCATGATGACGAATTGTAATTTAAAAGAATAATGTTTTTATCGGGAAAATGAATTTTACAACCAATAAAGACAATTGAACCTGCCTAGGGCCCGACGGACTTTGGTCTGTTGGGCTAGGCTTCGAGTGCTGGGCTTCGGCCGGCGAGCCTCGACCCAGCAGAGAGCCGACCACTCTAGAAGTGGATAGTACATGTTTCCTTGCCGGCGGCCATGAACGCTATGTGCTCAATAAAAGGCCTTTTTTAAAAAGTATGTTTTAAGTCGTGATTTAAAAGCTGAAACTGAGGGAGAGTCTCTGATATCCTGTGGGAGTGTGTTCCACAGTTTTGGGGCAGAAAAACTAAAAGCAGCCTGGCCTCTAGTTTTAAAACAAACTTTTGGGACACAGAGTAGGCCAGCAGAAGATGATCGCAGTGCTCTCTCTGGTTGGTACAGTATGAGCATGTCTTGAATATATTCAGGAGCCATCCTATGTTTTGCCTTAAAAACAAACAGTAAAATTTTTAAATCAATTCTAAAAGAAACTGGAAGCCAGTGCAGGGATTTGAGTACCGGGGTATTTTGATCATATTTTTTAGTCCTTGTCAGAACTCTGGCTGCTGCATTTTGAATGGCCTGTAGTTCTGCAATAACATAGCTGGGGAGGCCAGTAAACAAGGAGTTGCAGTAGTCCGGTGTAGTTGAGATGAAAGCATGCATTATTTTCTCAGCAATTGGTAGTGATAAAAATGATCTTATCATCTTAGAAATATAGCTAAGATAAAATGAGACTTTGGTAATGGATTTCACATGTGATTTCAAACTTAGCTCAGAGTCTAGGATTACCCCAAGATTCCTAATTTCAGATTTAAAGTTGAACATGTCAGAAATTTGATCCGTGCAAAACAATTCTCTTTGCCTCTTTGGACCTACGAGAAGAGCCTCAGTTTTGTTCTGATTTAGCTGAAGGTAGTTTTCCGATATCCTGTTTTTTTTATCCGCCATGCACTTAGCACCGCAAATGAGGAGCTTTCCCCAGGCTTAATACTAATGTACAGCTGTGTATCATCAGCACATATGGAAAGACACACTATTACGACAAATAATATCACCAAGTGGGAGCATGTACAGCGAGAACAGCAAAGGGCCAAGAATCGATCCTTGTGGAAAACCACAATTAATACTGATTTTTCTTGACTCAGACTCACCAAGAGCAACAAACATTTTTCTATCGGTGAGATAAGACTGAAACCATTTTAGTACCGTTCCAGATAGTCCAACTCTATTTTTAAGCCAATTAATTAAGATTTTATGGTCCACTGTATCGAAAGCAGCACTTAAATCTAAGAGAATCAAAATACTAAGATAGCCAGCATCTGCATTAAGCCGCAAGTCATTATCCACTTTAATTAGAGCGGTCTCTGTACTATGATGAGACCGAAATCCTGACTGGAACTTCTCAAGAATGTTATTGTCATTTAGAAATTGGCTGAGTTGTTTCAAAACAATCTTTTCAAGTACTTTGCTAAGAAAAGAGAGGTTTGAAATGGGTCTATAATGGCTTAGAACAGTATTGTCAAGATTAGCCTTTTTGAGTATAGGTTTAACAGACTGATAAAAACTTGCTTAAAAAATTTGGTTGGTAAAGGATCTAATGGGGAGCTAGCCGATTTCATCTGATAAACTGTTTTGAGTTTTGAGTCCACTGCATCAATTACATGAAAGGTACTCAACACTGATTCACAGGGAGTAGAGGTTGACGTGACATCACTAACAGTAGATTCTATACTTGACCTGATTGTCTCAATTTTCTCCATAAAATGTGTAAGAAATGCCTCAACTAGTGAATGAAAGGTCACTAACAGAGGAAGATGTAGGTGGATTTATTAGACTATCTATAGTAGAGAAAAGAACCCTTGAATTGTTTTTGTTGCTTTCAATACCTTGGGAAAGATAGCTTCCTCTGGCCCACCAAATGGCTTTGTTATAGCTCGTAAGATGACCTTTAAAAATCTCGAAATGTACTTGTAAATTTGTAGCTCTCCATCTACATTCTGCTTTGCGACAATTGCGTTTCAGCTGACAAACCATTTCATTTTTCCACGGTGTTCTGCGTTTAACAGGAACCATTTTAGTTTTAACAGGAGCAACAATGTCTAGAGCAGGGATCTCAAACTCAAATCCTGGAGGGCCGCTGTGTCTGCTGGTTTTCGATGTGTTCCTGCACTTAAGTGTTTAATTTAAGTCATTGATTGGCTAAAGAGTCTGCACACCTTGTTTCCAAGGCCTAAATTGGCTGCTGATTGAAAGGAAATCACAAAAACCAGCAGACACAGCGGCCCTCCAGGACTGGAGTTTGAGATCCCTGGTCTAGAGTCATTTTAACATGGCTGTTAAAAATCCACTAATTCATCTGTAGATAAGAGATTAAGTGTGAGGCACCCGGATTCCATCCCGGGTTTTCCCATTGTCTCAGTCCACCCCGTGTTTTCCCTCTCTCCCTCCTACTTGTGTCTTGCACTCCCCACACCTGCATTGTGTTTCCCTCTCGTGTCCTCGTTAGCCTCCTCCCACCTGTTGCTCGTTTTGTCCTCGTCACGTCTTGTATATAATCAGTCCCGTCACTTTGTTTGGGGCCGGACTGTCTTGTGTTGCTTGTCTGTTTTGTGAGCTGGGTTTCCCATTTGTGGTCTTGTTCCGTCTTGTTTTGTACCCCCCTGTTATGTACCCTCGTGTCATGGACCCCCTTATCTTGTCTTATTCTTGTCTTGTTCCCTCCAGGCTCCCCTGTTCCCTCCAGGCTCCCCAGTTCCCTCCAGGCTCCCCAGTTCCCTCCAGGCTCCCCAGTTCCCTCCAGGCTCCCCAGTTCCCTCCAGGCTCCCCTAGTATTGTAAAGTATTTAATGGTAGATCTGGCAATTTTCAGGTGAGTAGCTATTTTTTATAGCCATTCCCTGACTTATGAAGCTCAATACACTTTTCCTTCATTTAATTTGCTCTTATCTTTCCCATGTTGATGTATGAATAAGGGAATATGGCCTCTGTGTCACCTCATATTTATACCCCAGTGAAACAGGAAGTCATGGATTACTGCTTGAAAGTTCCTAAACAATCAACTTTAAAAAGTAAAATATAAATGGAAAAAATGCTTCAGTTACATTTTGTTCATAAGAATTTCTAGGGGTGCCAATAATTGTGGCACATGTGGTTTTGTTAAAAATAATAATTTTTTGATGAGGGATTTTTTTTTCTTCCTCAGAATATATTTACTTCAATTAAAGGTTGGATTTTTCTCATTTTTTCAGTGTGAGATCAAGCTAATTCAGGTAATTCAGTAAGGTGAATTTTTTATAGCCCTTTTTACTCATCTTTACCAGGGGTGACAATAATTGTGGAGAGCACTGTATGTATGATAAGATTACAATAAAATAATATTCCACCATTAGGAAAATGCTGGCAAATATTCTAGCTTCAGGGCAAATCAAACATAAAATATGACTGAGCCACCTATGAACGCTTACACTACAGTATGTGAAATGCACTCAAAATGTGAAAATAACAATATCAAACATATGGCACAACACTGTGGCGGATTGGAAAGACTAATGTACATATGTGAAATATCACAAGCAGCAATACTTACATATCAAGGAGGAAAATCTCCCTCATGCATATTCTCCGACAGAATCAATACTATGGCATCTTCTTCTGACCCACTCCCAAAATCCATGTAAGCAGGCGAGGATTTCCTCTTTCCATGCTGACGAGTTAGTAAATGAGTAAAAAAATGTGAAAATAACAGGAAACAAGTATTACACCTTGTGAGCTAATGTACATTGTAAGTTGTTTGCGTAAAATTAAACTACTAAAACTAGAAATGCTGTTACGCCCGGCTGTAATTTATTGTTCAAAGCATCGAATAAGACATTAATGTCCTATATTGGATAAAAGAGTAGTCAATGAAACCGGAACCAGATTGAACTGGAATGTATGAGACAGGTTTGAGCATGGGGGGTATTACGTGTCATAGCGTTATAAAGTGCTGTGTATTTCTCACACGGATTGTCCCAGACAATAAATGACCACTGACTTTTGAAAGGGACACCTCTGTGTAAAACCAATGTAGGATTGGATATTTATCTAATATTTAGTAGCAGATATTGATCGTAGAACGACGTGGTATAATTAGGGTTTTTCATGGCTGTTTTGGCATACGATTGGGCTATTTTTGGCTTTATCTTGTTGCTATGATGGAATATATTTTTTTGATGGTAAAAAAAATATTTTTATGAACTCACTCAGATGCTATTGTCCACTGTATCATGCATGGGTAGGTATAGTTGCAGGCAAGACTGAGTGGGGGTTTCATGTTAAATGTTTCCTCTCATAGTTTGGTGGGGACTAAGCGGCCACTAGGGGATCTGCGCAAAGGGGTTAATTTGTATTAATGAGCTTAATGTGTGCCCCATTACATTCCCCACACCATTACGCCACCACCACCAACCTCCACCGTTGACACAAGGCAGGATGGATTTATGGTGTTTGTGAAATTCTGACCCTACCATCTGCATGTCCCAGCAGAAATCGAGATTCAACAGACCAAGCGAAATTCACACACAGAGACACACGCACACAGAAACACACATATACGTATATGTACTGTATATACAGTGAGCGCCATAATTCATTGTTATTTTGGTTCTGTACTCAGTGCTAGAGTTTGAAGGGATACAATGAGGTTGAAGTGCAGACTGTCAGCTTTGAGGGTATTTTCATCCATATATAGAAATGATAGAACATTTTGTACATAGTCCCCCCCCATTTCCGGGCATCAAAAATATTTTACAGTTTAACATAATGTAGAATAATCATTTTTAATATTTGATCGCATATCCTTTGCATGCCATGACTTCCTGATCTGTCTGTGACCCAACATCAAAAGACTCTTGATATCTTATTTTCTGGTCCTCTTACAAGCGATACTATAACATCTCTGCATTTGAATCGATCTCTATGGGAATTGGGAGGTGGGACTAGATTTAGCTGTAAATTATGCTGGAACAGTATGGAATACATGGTTGGCGAAATGGCTGTAAGTCATCAAGGGTCTGAGGTATCAAACAAACCTCAAACCATAAACCATCACTCTGCTGCCAGATATGCAGTAGATATGGATGGATCACTTTAAGGGTTGTTTCTACTGGAAATCCCTGATAGTGTAGAGAGATGAAGTTTGGCTTGGTGGTGCATTGAATTTCCTGGCTTTTGACCAAGCCAAACTTCACACTTAAAACGTAGTGTTCTGTCATTAATGTAAAGGCGGCGTGACGTGTGAGGTAGGAGCCAAACGCAGCAAGGGGATTCATTAAGCCCTAAGGCCACTAAGACGGGAAACCCCGCAGTTAAGGGAGGGAGACAAGACAATAAACAAGCCTACCGACGCTACTAACAGGCTCACTGTCACACGCCAATAAGTAGAAGCGCCACGACAGGTTTCTCAGTAGCCAGAAATAATAAGCGTCCTGTCTCGGTAACGAGACGCATAAGAACGGGCGAGTAGCGTAATGGCACAAGTAAAACACACAGCCAACAAACACTGCAAACTGATACAAATTAGTATACGAGGAGGCGAAAGGAACGGAGATCTAACGTTCCAAGGCTACCCTCAGAGACTCACGTCAAACGCAAACGTCAACAAAATCGCCCAAGCTCCACATGAGGAGAGACATACCCGGAGAACGGACAGAACTACAGTTCTGAACACAATCGTCCCGCAGGTACGAAGAAAGCAGACAGAGAGAGGAGGAAGGCAGAAGGGTCTAGGCAACAGAAGACTGGAAAACCCAGAAAGCGGAGACAGAAAAGAGCCAGGGGGGAAGAGTCCTAATATATCCACAAAGGCAAGTCCCGCATTACTCCAATAAAACACTCTGGAGCAGAAATGGTCTCATAAAAAACCTAGACCGAATCATACTGGCTAAGCAATCAAAGGGCAAAATAATATCACACACAAAACAGCACAAATAATGCCAGACAATACAAATCAACAATATCGAAGCCCCGAACGAATACTGAGGCTTATGTAGCTCACCGGCAACCACGCACACCTGTGAACGCTGACAAGAACTCCGTGAAAGAAACGCGGCGGAGCCAAAACTCCACTAAAAGAGCAGCGCCCACGTGTGGTGACCGAGGAACACGACCGCAAGGGAAAAAGGGTCATAAACCATGACAATTAATAGCTGATTAAATTGATTCCCTCACCAAGTAACCACCACGGCTACTTTTTGTATTTTTGCGGATCTGAGTCAGAGGAGAGAGAAGGACTGTAATCACAATTGGTTTGTAGTGAACAGGTTACCTCACACTGAAAGTGCCTGATTATGGGATGTGCATAACTGTAATGGCAAGCCAACACTGCATGATCAATGTTTCACAAAGGAGCACAGTTATCAACAAGAGGCAAAGTGGTGCCATTTGCTGTCATCAGGGATGGTATATAGCCATGCCATACCTTAAGCCTTTTTATTTTATGAAATATTGTATCCCTGACAATCATACATAATTGATAATCTATATTCCTAAGGCTTTTTAGCTGGGATTTTAACAGCTAAATCAAACACAGGATCAGTTTATAAAATGTAAAATGCTCATGTTGCATAAGTAAGATGCCCCATAAAGGGTTATTCAATATATTACATTAGATATATTCATATCTCATTTTGACTAGTGGTTTCTCCTTGAGCCATCAAACTGCAAATATTAATCTGCGAAATGATCCATTACAGATGAATGAACACAATCTCTGGTCCTTGCAGACATTGGCAGTAAGTACAAGTTCCATGCATTACTCTCTGGGACAAGGTTCAAGCAGAGTGCACAAATTGACCCCACTTGTAATGTCTGTGGAGACTTCAGTGACTCTACCTTCCTCTTGAGGTCTGTGTCAGAAAGACCATGAGGACACACCTTTGAGTTATCAAAACTCCACCTTCCAGCCCATGAAATTGTCTCTGTTGCCATGGTGACTGTGCACATTGAAGTTTGAGTTTCTCAGCTGGGTTAATTTTTCTTTTTTGCTCTGTGCATCAGACTCTGTCCTCCATACTCTAAGTGTTAATAGAATCTCCCAGCCTCCCCAGCACCTACGTCCACCTTTCTGAACCCCAGTCAAGTTCACTTGCCGACACACCTACACAGTAAAATGTCCAGTGTTAATTCAAATCTAACAGTGTACATATGAGCCTAATCTGTCCAGAGCAGGCTCATATGTACACTGTTAGAGTCGAATGAACACTGGACATTTTACTGTGAATTCTCTGTGTATGTTAAAGTAGATGAACGGGTGTGAAAATGTTTCAGGGAAAAAATGGCCATTATTTGGTCCAATTAAATTTTATTGGCCATCAGAACAATCATTACTTTTCGATGTATACACCTACATTTCAATTAGATTTATAATTTTTTAAAAATTAATATATTTAATAATATTTTTTATTCATAAATATGATTCCAAAAAATATTCCAAAAAAATGCTGAATCCTGAGCTTTACTGCTGTAATGTGCTATAAAGAGGGAAATGTCAGGATTCAAAAATACCATTGTCTCTGCAGTGACATTTGAGCAGAGGTAGTTTTTCACTGTTTGTTGGAGAATCTTGCATTTGGCATACATCATTTAATTGAATTGCACTGCGAGCTGCAAATATGGAGGTGTGTTGATTTAGTGGAAAATGTTCTATGGCATTGTAGAAATATATTCAGTGTTGTTGTGTTTAATTACCTTGGGGCCCTTTTCAACAACATGCACCTGTTATTCATCAGCCTCTGTCGTGCATTTGACATCTCTGCAAGGGCATGTTTTCAATAAATAGGATTTTAAACGTTATACAGTGAGCACCATAATTCATTGGACAGTGAATAACACCTTGTTATTTTGGTTCGGTACTCTAGCACTGAGTTTGAAAGGATACAACACCAATGAGGTCAGCTTTAATTTGAGGGTATTGTCATCCATAGCGGATGAACCGTTTAGAAATTATATAACCTTTCGTACATAGTCAGCCCCCCCCCATTTTTGGGCTTAAAAAAAATATTGGAAAGTTTAACAATGGAGAATAAAGTAATCATTTTTTAACATTGGTCGCATATCCTTTGCATGCCATGACTTCCTGATCTTATTTTCTGGTACTCTTACAAGTGATACTATAACGTCTCTGCATTTGAACGGATTTCTACGGGAATTGGGGGGTGGGACTAGAATTAGCTGTAAATTATGCTGGTTGGTTGAACACATGGTTGGTAAAATGGCTGTAAATCATCAAGGGTCTGAGGTATCCAACGAGCCACAAATAATCACTCTTCTGCCAGATATGCAGTAGATATGGAAGGATCACTTTAAGGGTTGTTTCTCCTGACAAATTTTCCTATTGAAATCTGTGGAAAAATAAGTCAGAAGAAGAAACCCCTCATGTTATCCATCCATATCTACGGCATATCTGGCAGCAGAGTGATGGTTTCAGGCTCGCAGTGTGATGGTTTGAGGCTCGCAGAGTGATGGTTTGAGGCTCGCAGAGTGATGGTTTGAGGCTCGTTTGATACCTCAGACCCTTGATGACTGTTAGCTGCAATTTAAGGTCCTAAATAGGGAACGTAAAGTAGCAAGTATTATTTCATATTTGAATGGTTACATTTGATAAGTGCCATATTGAAAGCTTCTGACAAGTGGATGATGTGTACGGTTCTTTAGCTTACTGGTGTGACATCAGAAGGGTCACATGGTGTAATGAGATTCTGACATATCTCTTCCTCCTCCTGGTTTGCATCAAAAAAGGTTCTCTGTTGCTTTGACGGATTACAGTGCACAGGCCATCAACCTAATAATCAAACTGTCACAATAAAATCAGTAATAATGTTCTCCTCATAGCAGCATCCTGGCACAATTAATTGAATTAAATTTGATTCCATTAATAACGTAAAAAACATTTTATAAATCTCTTTGATGTGCGGCACAATTTCAGTCAGTAATGATCATCAATTGCCAGTTGAGCATATTGTACTTTTGATTTTACATTTAATGTGACTTTCGATCCATTTAGATGGCAATGTAGCATAATGCTGTTTTAAGAACCCATGAAAGGCAGGTGAATAAAATGGAATGGAAAGGGAACACATTTATTCCAGTTAAAGATTTTGGGGAGAGAATAATGAGTCCAGTCTTAGTAGAACAGTAGCTCTGGAAAAGCAGAGATTATGGCGATGAACAGCAGTTTGCCATGCCAGAGTTAGCTTCCTATTCTCCCTTTTTAAAAAAAATGTATTTAGCAATGATTTTGTTTCTGTTAATGGAGTAGATCTATTATCTATATTGCAAAGGCCACTTCATCCAATTAATTCATACAGTGCCAGGAGCCTCCTGCCATTTTGGAGATTAGACATTTCTGTTTTTTTAAAAAATTTTTATTTATTTATTTTTTCCCAATTTTGCTGGAAGCCATTGCGCGATTCAGCACAGAGGGGGCAGTTTCCCCATCTCTGTCGGCTTAGCGGCAATATCTCGTGCTGATGTGGTTTCATCTTTCTCCTCTCAACCTCCACCGCCCTGTCGTTTGTTTATTTCATTTTGTGGTGCAGCGTCACACTTGTTCTCAGAAGCCGCTCTTAAATCTTGAGGTCTTGGAAAAGAGCGGAACATTCTATCGCGTGGCTTGATATGCTGCTCGGGCAATTCAGCTGGGACCAAAAATGGCATTACAAGGAAAGCGAGCCGACGGTAGCCTTGAGCGTGGTGAACGCGTTGGCGAGGCCGACCGACAATATTGTCCTTGGAGCCAACCATGGGTTTAACCCCTGTCCATATCGCTGAAATCCAATAACGCCAACACTGACTTGTAGTTGGGAGCTTAATATCCCCTAGCAATCAGCAGGGTGTCGTCTGCTGTTGTCCAAGTCTGCGGTGCTTAATGAGTTTGTTTGCAGGGGGCCCTGATGTTTCTTTGTGGGTTTCCATTAAGCAAAGATATTTACTTATATTTATTTAAGTATATTGCCTACAATGTGTTTGTCTTCAGGACCAGTTGGACCTGCATACTGCAGGATTGGTATTGCGTGTGTGTGTGTTTTGAGGGAGGGGGACGGATGGACAGGATATATAAATATTTCTGTTTCAATAGAAAAATGCAGGCCGTTGGTGGAAGGAAGTTGTAAATGTCAAATCAATATTTATTTATTTATATAACGCATTTCACAACTATTGTCACGATGCGCTTCACAGAAAAACCCAGGCTAAACCCCCCACAAGAGCAAGCCAAAGGCAACAGTGGCAAGGAAAAACTCCCTGGTGTAACTAGGAAGAAACCTTGGGAGGAACCAGACTCAAGGGGGAACCCATCCCCCTCTGGTCGGCAAATGTATGACTTGGAGGACTCTGCTGGGCTCCACGTGTGGCAGGAGTAGGAGCTGGGCTCCACATGTGGCAGGAGTAGGAGCTGGGCTCCACGTGTGGCAGGAGTAGGAGCTGGGCTCCACGTGTGGCAGGAGTAGGAGCTGGGCTCCACGTGTGGCAGGAGTAGGAGCTGGGCTCCACGTGTGGCAGGAGTAGGAGCTGGGCTCCACGTGTGGCAGGAGTAGGAGCTGGGCTCCACGTGTGGCAGGAGTAGGAGTCTATGACAGATCGCCATAATTACAGGGAAAGACTGTTTCCTGTACATGAGCATGCTCTGAACAAACAGCTTAAACTGAAATCCCATCTGTCAGCCATGACCCTTCTTACTCTCACACTCCTTTCAAAACAAATGGCTGCATATCCTGCAAAGAACCACTCCCATGAGAGTAGAAGACTATACCCAGATAGGGGTTATACCTTGTCGGTGTGTCTCTTGGGCCGAGCACGTCCGCTGAATCACGCAGGCACCGGCCATTTCATTCCAAAGGTTAAAATCACAGGGTGCCGTTGGCTGGAGTTGAGAAGCGTCTGAACGATTGCAAGCGAAGGATTGATTGATCGAACACTGATTTTGTTCACAGTACACACAGCATTCATTTGCGTTCCATTTTTGTACAACGTTTGTTCTCAAAAGTTCTTAAGTTGTGACAAATTTCTTAGATATTTGCCTTTTAAACAGCCACTTCTTATCGACATTTTCGATGGAATGTATCACGCAGTTATAAACAAAGTATTTTATGAGCATGTGTTCAGATGAACGCATCCTCTCTGTGTGTGATTGGGTGTTAAGGTGTATCACCGTAAGGAATAAGGTCATTGGGAACATGTCTGCAACAGCAGCATGCCGGGTTATCATGCACATGAGCTCGGCATGGGGTTTCGAGTCGAGAGCAAGAACGTGTGACCTCAAGAGGAATTCTGTTGCATCCACCAAGGCTGCCAGTTGCTGGCCTGTAATGTGACCTTTCTCTCATTTAGTCTGCCCCATGTCAATGCACCCCGGGGCCTGCTACAATGAAGTAACAAAACGCTATTGAACTTCAACGTACAAAGAAGAGCAACAATACGAGTGAAATGCCAGGCCGGCTGCATACCTAAGATGTTGGATCTTTTTGTGGACAGAAAGGTAGAGCCACTTTGTGCTTAAAGTACAGAGTGGCTTTTTACACAACACCCACTGGCTCCAGAATGTCAGACACTCTGGGCAAATAGGAAGGACAATAGAAGAGTCACACAAGTTCAGGCAGTTGTTTAATACACAAGAAGAACAGAAACCTATGCATTTACTCCTATGTAGAGAATAGTACTTGCAATATTGAGTTAATAACCAAAAAAAGAAAAAAAACGATTTTATTTATAGTGAGTCCTTTTTGCAGTGATTGTTTTTACTTGCAGTTTTAACACTAAAAAAAAGTGCTTCAGTATCACGGCAAGCCATCAGAATTAGTACTTCAAAAAAGTTATTGCAAAGAGAGACTGTTTGAATGTTTCATTCCCCCAGTAGAAGATTAAATGGTTGCTAGAACTAACGCAATTTGGCAGAGCTTATCTGTGTATTATTCCCATCAATTTTTCATGGGCAGGTTTTCCCCTATAAGTTCATAAATATTCTCAGAAACGTAAGTAAAGGAAGCAATTTTAAAGTCCTGAAGGAGGTGACTGATTTGATCGTGGCAGGGTGGTGCGGGTGAGGTAGGGGGTGAGGTAGGGGGTGAGGTAGGGGGCGTTTTCTTCAGCAGGCGGGCTACTGTACAAGGCGTAGTCAGAGAGAAGGGAAGGCAGACACTATGCAGGCATCCGACATGGACCTGCATTTCACATTCACATACAGTACATTTCCTTTTTCCCAACTTTTTTCAGTCCACCCTACTCTTTTAAAGAGATACTGCAGAGCCTTTTCTACCGCTTCAATTTGAACTGGAACTCGTGAGTAGGTGTGGTCATATGACGATGATGCCACGTAACATATTATGAATATTCATACGGTCAAGGAGTGAAAGGGTGTGTCGGTGAACTGACTCAGCCCCACTGAACTCAGAATACGCTCTTTCCTCACTACTAAACAAACAAAATGGCGAGCGACAAGAGTGACAGCAGTACTGCAGGGAGTTTTGAGGTGGAGGAGTTTGAAGTGGAGGAAGAGGATTCCTTCGTGGTGGAAGACTCTCCTTGCGAAGATGTTGCTCGGGCTATACAGCCGTATTCATTCGAGCCACTGGCAGCCGCAGCCGCAGCCGCCGCCCCGGCTGTATCTCCTATCTTTGCGAGGAGAGGACCGGGGATGTAACCGAATGGTAGCGCTAACGTTACCTAGCTAAGTTAGCTTGTTTTTCTGCCTAAACGTAACGTTACTATTAAACACATTCAAATACACAGCAAAACCCAGTCACACAGTAACGTTAGTATAGCTGGTTGTAGCGCCCTCATCCACTTGGTCTGGAGAGAATTGTCATCATTTATTAGCTAACATTATTCATAAATGATAACTAAGATAACTAGCTATCTAGCTAAGTTACCAGTTCTCTGGACCAAACGGGGCTAAACTCACACACAATAGATTGCCTTGCATTACCTAACTTATCGATAAATTCCGTCTCTCGGCAGATTACGAAGGTGGCATTGCACCGAGGAACGATACATCTCTGACTCCTTGGCATAATGCAGGCAAGTTAGCTAAAGATAAAGCAAAGTAAGACGTTGTAGATGAATAACTCTATGGCTGCGTTCACACTGCAGGTAAAAAGTGGCCCAGATCCGATTTTTTCCTCAAATGTGACACGGATCAGATTTTATAAGGACGTGTGAACAGCGAAAATTGCATTGAATCTGACCAATTTTCCAATACTCATTTGGGCCACTTTTGAATGTGGTATTAGATTCCGATGCATAACTGATTGTGTTAAAGCAACCGCAGTCTGAACAGTCAGATTGGAATTAATGTGACTTTTTAGGTCATTTTTGATGTAGCTAGCAGGGCATGAGAAGGTAGCGCACAGGCTAGTTAACTCACTGTAGGTTATCAACATTCACATTATATTATCATGTGTTGTCATTTTTAGATAAGTGGTAAATGTGCAAAGCAGTGGATTTATTTGGGCACAAATGATACACCATAATAAGTCGGAAATAGGCTACATCCCCCCCCCCCCCCAGACAGCTGTGTTAACGGTTTTGTGATTTAAAATAATGTTAGAACTGTCCATATTATTGTCGGTTTGTTGCACGGTATTCATTATTCACGGTTTTCTCATATAGCTGCTTACCGAACGTTAATGGTTGTCGGTCCAATAATGTGCCAACAGTGTAATCTAAGGGTGCACAGTGATGTTAGGCTATAGCCTAGGTAATGTTACACGTGAAGTTGAACAGATGTGTCGTGTGATAGCTTTTTTATATTGTGTATTTTAACACGGCTGGAACGCTGTATTGACCAATCTGCACCCCGGAACTATCTGTTTTATAAATGTTATATCGACTGGTCTCACTATAGCCAAACGGCCGAGCGCTCCATTTTCTTAACTCGCCCGTCCTCAGAATCACTAATTTCATGCCTTGCTTGAGTTTCACTGAAACCGCCCATGTGACCGGCAGTTCCATAGTCCACCCACCACTGAGAGTTCCTTATAAGAGGACAGACCAGGTTAGCCGGACAGCGTCTTTTGTGGTTGGACCTCCTGGGGCGAGGCATAGAGCACAGAGGAATGGGGGTTAGACACATGGTAGGGGGTGAAAGAGAGGTTAGATAGGGTGAAGATCAGAACAAACAAGTCAGGTAAATTGATGAGGCTGCTGTACAGCAGCCTCTTAGTTTTAAGCAGTTACTTAATTGCACTCAGCTGCTTGCAGGGCTAATACACACAGGTGAAACTGGTTCCAACTAGTTCTAATTAGCAACACAAGACAGGTAGTTGGCCCAAATACAGCGAGCAAGCTACCAACTAACTGCAAACAATTCAAAATAAACTAAGCTACCGAGTGACTCCAATCTGTTCAATTAACTAACAACAGCTGAAAGCAATGAAAAGATACGCTTATCTGAATCCGTGTAGCCTAGACGATCCTCGACACAGCAGAATGCACTCTGTAGGTGCTACTGGGGATGATGGGGAAGTAAACCCCCAGCACCATTGGAGGGGTGGGGGCATACGTGGAGGCTTAACCTTCCCCTGGCCGGACATGGCGATTAAAATAATGTAGGCTATTAAATACAAATGCAAAGTCTAGCGATAGAGGATTCAAGGTCGAGTTAGCTCACTCAATCCACTAGGCTACTGCGGAGGTGGTAACTAAGCTGGCCTACTGTGTAGCTGATTGCTGCATGGTTAGACTACCTGTTCTAACGTTAGTTGGTTAGTTAGCAAGTCTCATCCATCAACGTGTTGTCCTGTCAGTGAAGCGGCAGTCAAGCTGAAGGATCATCTCCTGGAGCATTTCTGGACACACTGTCACACTCTCTGTTAATGTCAATTAAAAATGTTATAAATTATGTGTGTGTTGGCTGCCATGCCGATAGAAAAAAAAAAAACACGCATAGGCCATCTATCAATATGATGTGAAAATGTAAAAAAGAATAGAAAGGGCTCCCGGACACACTCCAATTTTGAATGAACTTTGAAGCCCTAAATTCTGAAAAGGTAAAATCTTCGTGCAATGTTTTAACAGAAGGCCCGTGTGTAACAGACAGGAGGGTGTACACGCCTATGGAGACGAACTTAAATGCGCCGTTAAAATAACATGTAAACAACTGCGACATGACTAGACCAGGTTTGTGGTGGTTGTAGCGCAAGTGCTTTCTGCTGGCTCAAGATAGCAATACGCCAAAAAGAATCCTGGCCACTCCTCATCTTAAGACCAACACGCCCAGTTCACTTGCAACGGGCGCAAGATGACTTGGTATTTAAACGACGTGAGCCAAGTGTTATAATGAACCCTCCGCCGGGTGTAAGATAGCAAAGACAATTGCGTTTGGGTTAGCGCCGGGTGTAAGATCGGGCCCCTGTAGAACAGTATTGGGGTTAATAATAAGCAGCTACTATCTTTAGACCTTTGATCCGCAAGGCCGGTGATGTTGTTGGGGTGAAACTGGACTCCCTGACAACTGTGATGGAGAGGAAGATGCTGATTAAGCTGAGAAGCATCCTGGACAACACCTTCCACCCGCTCCATAATGAGCCGGTCAGGAGCATGTTCAGCGGTAGACTCATCATGCCAAGATGTACCACAGAGCGCCACAGGAGGTCATTCCTCCCTGCAGCTATCAATCAAACTCTTTAACTCCTCCCTCTGAGTACTAGGTCACTCACATTTATGCCGGTCATAAAGTTATAAACTGACTATGGCACCTTACTAGGAATGTTTTATTTTTATTTTTTTACTATTGAATTGTATTATATGTATTTATGATTATTCTCTCATTTTTATATTTATTCTTTTCTTTTTCTATCTTAAGTGCAGAAGTGGGTGATTGTCACATTACAATTTCCCTGCGGGGATCAATAAAGTATTTTTGATTGATTGATTGACCTCAGCTTTGTGATCATTGATTTTTGAAATCACAATACCATTGCCTTTATCGACAGGTTTCACTATGACAGTCATCACTTTTCAGTTCTGCAATAGCCTCTCTCTCAGCCTTAGACATATTATTGCAAACTTTGTACTCTCTTTTGGCTGAGATCTCCCATTAGACAGAAGTGATTTTTGAAGCATTTTTTATTTTTTTGTCTTAACATTTGTATTCAAAGAGCTGCTCAGAACTCATTGAACCATAAAAACCTTTACACATTTCCACCTTTACACATTGTCATTAGCACAACAGATCATAATGAAGAGCACATTGTAACTGGTTAAAAAAAAATCAGGTTTGGTTTACTTTGGATGAGTGATGACTATAGGACTATATGGTGCAGGCAAATCTCTGGGTTTTTAAATTAACCAAAGAACGCCACTCAACACCATGCATGCCGTGGGCTAGTGCACAGTGCCTAATCGATTAATTGTGAGGGGTTTTAGGCGAAATAGCGATGAGCCAAACGCAACAACAGAAAAAGGGAATAATCCCTAGCAGCACCAAACAATAAACACCCTAGTAAACGGGTTGGCCTCGTTAAACGGGCAGCGACTGAGAAAAATAATCCTATAGCCAAAACTATAATAACGAAGGGAAAAAACTCCTTGGCAGAAGCCAAACAAACACCCTAGTAAAAACAGGGATAGCCACAAGAAAACCAAGCAGAGAAAATAAGCAGATAGCACTACAGCAAAAGGCTATAGCGAGAGCAGAAAAAATAAGGCACCTTCGGAACTTGACTATGGAGCCCGATAACTGGTGAAAATAATGAAACAAATATAAAACTCGCACTCTTGAAATGGGGAGAGAGAGAAAGGAGAAAATATCCAAGCTTCAAAAGAACAGGATAAAACTGTCTCTAAAGAAAAAATAATAATAATAAAGAATGTCTTAAAGTCTTAGAGGCAGTAAAACACAACCCTGTCGTTCGTGAAGGCACGAAGCAATAGTGAAGCACCTGGGAGAGGAATTCCAGGGCTTAAATACCTGGCAGCAGGTAAGCCAGGTGAAAACACTAATAGGCCAGGTGAAAACACTAATAGTTGGGGCAAAGCAAAACCCCGTAATGGAGTATATAAAATCCGATAGATCGGAAAAACGAAGTAGAAAGCGAGGAAACAGACAGTGGCAATGACATTAATATTGTGGTGATCGATATGACATTTTACACAATAGCAGCATGTATATTAAAGTAATCTGTAAAACCATTTGAGTAATTGTCTTCACAGATTACTTTAGTATACATGCTGATATCATCTAAAATAATTGTCAAGCAAATTAATAAATGTATGACCCTTTAATACAACAAATTGCATCATGCATTTTGTCTCAGTGGGGACCTGGACACAAGCATTGCTAATAAGGCAATTTGGATGCAATTACCGCTGGCTATACATCTTCCTTCACTGGTCCTAACAGTGCAGAGAGATGTGTTCACTGGCATGTTTATAATGGTACGTGGTTTATGGCCAGTTATCGCTTGCAATCTCATATCGATCACTGCAATATTCATCTTGTTTTGGAGAAGCATTCTCCTGTGCGAAATAGGCTTTCGAGAGTCAGTTTAATGGGCACATTAGCAATCAACTAGAATATAGGATTCTTTAAGCTGTGCATATGTTGAGTTCACCCAAATTGTATTTTTTATTATTTTTTTACTGCTATGCTTTTCAATGTGTGCTTGTTTATCATTTCTGATTAGACATTCCAATGCAGGCGTGCCTATAAACTCCAATCCAGCAAGCAATTTTGGACAAAATAGCGATGCGGCACATCATATTTTCATTGGTAAATACAATTGGTCACCCACTGCCCACCCCAGTAGAGATAGCCAGATACATGTTGCGATGTTACACAAGCACCACTGACAGTGATCGGTGCATCACATAACAATAAGGAAAAAACTAGTGGACTGCAAAGCAATACAATCAAGGTAAATAAATTAAATCAAATTAAATAACTCAACTCCAACTTGAGAGATTCCTGTATTCCTGTCTTGCTACTTGTCTAGAAAGTACTAGTACTACTAAGCTACTAGTAGTAGCCTAGCGGAAGTGTCGCATTGCTTCTAAGGAAGTTCTTGATTTGTTTCAATTTTGAAAGTTATCTCTTTACAGAAGCCACAATCATAGTAATTGTTAAGAAGATATTTAATGCTGTGGCAACTTCAGGAAAACTGGGTAGAAGGGACTGTTTCATTAATACAGCAGTTCAGCAAGCTTTAATTGAACCTGTCTTATTCTCCTTAAATTCTGGCCTCGGCGTGTTACGTAAAGAGATTAACTCTATGGGAAACTCTGAGGCCTGAATCTGTCTGCAAGCTGCTGCAGCAGAAGTAGCCTACTAGCTACCTGTGATTGCGTTTCGTTATTCGATGTGGAAGCTTCACTGCCTCTTACTGGTTGGAATAATGAAGCTTTTTTTTTTGGCACCAATGAAGAGACTTTTTGCTTAAGAAATAAAGCACATACTCACTGCTAAGTCAAGTCGGTTTAGCAGTGAGTATGTGCTTTATTTCTTAAAGGGATACTGCAGTCAAAAACCAACTTTTTCCGTTGAAAACCGATGTTTGGGTTAGATTATAATCATACACAACTGTCTATGTCCGAAAATCTCATGTTTAGTCAAAATAGTTTTATATGAGTTTTTGTGAAGGCTTACCAAAACGCTGGTTTCCGGGGATTCGTGACGTCACAAGATCCTTAACATAAAAATGGGTGGAGTTTAGGTGGTCCTAGGGGTGGTCTCGGCTGGGCACGTGGTATAAAAGCAGAGACCAACGGGTTTTTTTTCCTCTGAGACTGAGACCCTTGTACTGCTAACTAGCTGGTTCAAGTTCAAATGCGAACTGCTTTGTATTACTGCTACCGTTAATATTACGACTTCTATCGAGCTACTAAGGCTACGTTCACACTGCAGGCCTTAGTGCTCAATTCAGATTTATTGCTCAGATCCGATTTTTTTTGTTTGGCTGTTCACATTAATTTTTTAATGTGGCCCATATCTGATTCCAGTGTGAACCGATTGCTCTCCTCAAATGACCCGTGCAAATTAACAAAAACAAAAGACATAGCGCCTGTTACACAGCCTGCAGAAATAAACAACAACAAAAAGGAAGTAATCAAAGTCACAGCTTCTGCGTTAATTTTAAAGTTGATGTGCAGTGGAGCTAATGATAAGGGTGAGGAGACAGGAAAAAATCCAAGGTTTTTACTAGCTTTTTGTGCTGCCATGGCTGCTACTGTGCAGAGTGACTCGTGAATGCGAGATCGGAGCCAGGAATGGGGGGACCGTGACATGGGCGGTTTAAGTGAAACTCAAGCAAGGCATGAAATTAACCTCACTCACTCACCTGGGCGAGGACGGGCAAGTTAAGAAAATGGAGCGCTTGGCCGTTTGGCTAGTGAGACTAGTCGATATAACATTTATAAAACGGATAGTTCCGGGATGCAGATTGGTCAGTACAGCGTTCCAGCCGTGTCAAAATACACAATATAAAAAAGCTATCACACGACACATCTGTTCAACTTCATGTGTAACGTATAGCCTAGCATGCGCACCCTTAGATTAAACTGTTGACACACTATTGGACCGACAACCATAACGTTCGGTAAGCAGCTACATGAGAAAATCGTGAATAATGAATACCGTGCAACAAACCAAGACAATAATATGGACAGTTCTAACATTATTTTAAATCACAAAACGGGTAACGCAGCTGTCCGCGAATGATATAAAAACGTTGCCTACTTCCGACTTATTATGGTGTATCGTTTGTGCCCAAAAAAATCCACTGCTTTGCACATTTCCCACTTATCTAAAATGACAACACATGATAATATAATGTGAATCTGTTGATAACCTACCCTGTACAATAGTGAGTTAACTAGCCCGTGCGCTACCTTCTAATACCCTGCTAGCTACATCAAAAATTACGGTAAAAAGTCACATTAATTCCGATCTGACAGACTGCGGTCGCTTTGACACAATCGGTTATGTATCGGCATCTAATACCACATTCAAAAGTGGCCCAAATGAGAATTGTAAATGTCAGATTCAATGTGATTTCCGCTGTTCACACTTCCATAAAAAAATCGGATCTGTGTCACATTTCAGGAAAAAATCGGATCTGGGCCACTTTTTACCTGCAGTGTGAACGTAGCCATAGAGAGTTATTCATCTACAACATCTTACTTTGATTTCTTTAGCTAACTTGCCTGCATTATGCCAAGGAGTCAGATGTATCGTTCCTCGGTGTAACGCCACCGGCTCTGTTAGCTTTCATAATCTGCCGAGAGAAGGAATGTATCGATAAATTAGGTAATGCAAAGCAGTCTATTGTGTGTGAGTTTAGCCCCATTTGGTCCAGAGAACTGGTAACTTAGCTAGATAGCTAGTTATTGCTATCATTTATGAATGTTAGCTAATAAATGATAACAATTCTCTCCGGACTAAGTGGAGCTGGGCGCTACAACCAGCCATGTTGAATATACTAACGTTACTGTGTGACTGGGTTTTGCTGGGTATTTGAATGTATTTAATAGTAACGTTACTTTAGGCAGACAAACAAGCTAACTTAGCTAGGTAACGTTAGCTCCACCATTCGGTTACATCCCCGGTCCTCTCCTCGATCGCGAAAACGTCGCTCAACTAATACAGCGGCTGCTGCTGCCAGTGACTCGAATGAATGCGGCTGTATTTCCAGAGCAACATCTTCGCGAGGAAGAGTCTTCCACCACGAAGGAATCCTTTCAAACCCCTCCACCTCAAAACTCCCTGCAGTACTGCTGTCACTCTTGTCGCTTGCCATTTTGTTGTTTGTTTAGGTGAGGAGAGAGCAGGAAGGGGGCTGAGTTCAGTGGGGGCCTGAGTCAGTTCACCAAGACACACCCTTTCACTCCTTGACCGTATGAATATTCATAATATGACTACGTGGCACCATCGTCATATGACCACACCTACTCACGAGTTCCAGTTCAAATTGAAGCAGTAAAAAAGGCCTTAGAAAAGCCTCTGCAGTATCTCTTTAAGTAAAAAGAGTGATATTTTCAGTAGCTTAGTTTTATTCAGCGTAGTTTGTTTTAGGCTAGTTGTCCGTTTTGAGCACCGCTCAGATATTTTCCCTTTGTTGTCAACTAACTTAGCTAGTTAACAAAAGCAAATAACAGCCTTTGCCGCGATATGTTTTGAACGCGATGCGATAATTCCACTAATTCACATTACCCAACCCCAGAAGGGTAGGTTCTACTTGGGTGAAACCAGACGTGATTCGATGGTACCATGATAGACGGGTAGGGCGCCCCCGTGATGACGAAGGGTATAATCTACTCAGGGCGGCGGTTTATTTGCCTTGTAGCCAGTAGGGGCCCCCTGCTTGTCTAGCAACACTGCAGTCAAATCTCGCCTTGCTCAGTCAAATAAAATCTGGCCCTCGAGGTCAATAGTACTGCTGGTTTTCAATCCTCCCCTCTAATTTGAACTAATTTAAACCAGGGAAACCAGGTGAGTTAAATCTCTGGTCAAACAGTGGCATTAATCAATCTTTCTAGGGTGGACAGAGAGGAGAGGAGAGGAGAGGACGCTGGCTTCTCCATCTGAGCTTGAGCTTTATCTTGTGATTGTGATTTTTTGTGATTATCTTGTGATTTTTTCGTCATTTTCTATGCTCCAGCAAGCTATCTTTCTACATAGCCAACGCTACAGACTGCTCCCAAAGCGTTTACCAGTTTAACCTCTTTGGCATTTTCAGACGGATTCTACCGACTTTGACGGCTGTTTTACCTACCCGCTGCCATCCCCTCCGTATCACCGGCTAATAGCAGGTCAACCTCCCGCTGTTAGTGGGCCGCTACCCGGACACTCCCGTCTCTGTCCATTGCTGCTACTGTGAGGTATACCCCCGGACAGCCTCTAATCTGTTCCCGGTGTGGTTAAGCCTCGCTGCCTGGGACCGCTGTCTCTACAGCTGGCTGTTGGTTAGCCGCCAGCTAGCGGCTGTTAGCCGACGCTAGCTGCTACGGTAGCAGCCAACTGTTTCAGTCCTGGATTCCCTGCACTCCCAGTTCAACGTCCTTTCACGATCTACTTCTCCCAGTCTCGTCTTCTCCTGCCATGCTGTGGACCATCTTGCCGTGCCTAACAGTTCTCCATCTCTGTGCATCAAGTCCATGGCTAACGGCTAGCATCAGGCTCACACTACCCCCGACCGGCATGATGTTGAGATATTCCACCTCGCAACTGCTGAAATTTAACAACTGCACAACTCCAACGAGCATTTCAGCCATCAAACAACTTGGACTTCTACGCCGACCCCGTTATATTCACAGAAGCTCCAGTCGAAAGTTTGTTTATTCCCAGCCTGGTCACTCCATCACATCCATCTGGTCTGCCAAGTACACTGTCACACGTCTGCCACGTCATCAAAATACTGTCGCACCTGGAACTATCAGCAGTGGAAACACAGAGAGAGCGCTACACACTGAGCAGGACAGAAAACGTAGAGTGGACTTCAGTCTACTTCGGCCTCTACAGAAATTAATTACTCCATCAAACATCAAAATATAACTTTTTAATGCACAATCACTCACAAATAAATCCTCTCTCATACATGAACACATCCTGGACTTTATGTGCCTCACTGAAACCTGGCATCGGCCAGAGGCTTATTCCACACTTAATGAAGCCTGCCCCCCTGGCTACAGCTACCTGGAGAAAGCCTGCAGCACTGGACGACGTAGTGGTGGTGGCTTAGCTATTATACACCGCAATGAACTTGAATTGTCCCCCCTGTCTCTGCCTGAGCTGTCCTCATTTGAATGCCTTGCATTTAAATGTAAACCCCCCTTCCCCATGACAACACTTCTCATCTACCGGCCACCCAAACCTAACTCAGCCTTCATCTCTGAGATACACAACCTCCTCACAACACTCTGTACAACATCTGCCAATGTTGTAATACTCGGAGATATGAACATTCACGTCGATAACCCCTCCTGCCACTCTGCAGCTGAATTTTTACAACTACTGGACTGTCTCAACCTTAAACAACATGTTGATGTCCCCACACACACCAGGGGGCACACGCTCGACCTGGTCATCACTGGCTCTGCTAGTGACCCCATTAGCAACCTGCTAGTGTATGACCTGGGTGTGTCTGACCACAAGGTCATTTCAATGGAGCTGCCATTTTTGTCTCCCCATACCAAGCCCAAGCGCCAAATCCGTTTCAGAAACCGTAAAAAGATCAACCCAGACACCATGACTTCGGACCTCCAGCACCTCTCCTCTGCAAACCTTTCATCAGCCAGTGAATCAGTGGACTTTTACAATAACAGCCTGCACAGTCTCTTGGATTTCCACGCCCCTGTCAAAACCAGAGCAGTCACCTTCTCACGCTCTGCCCCCTGGTTCACCTGGGAGCTGCGGGAAATGAAGGCAGCTGGGCATGTCCTTGAGCGCCGTCTCAAAGCCTCAGGACTCACTGTGCACAGACTAGCCTACCGTGAACATTAAAAGGCCTACTCTAAGTCCCTCAGAGATGCACGGTCACAGTTTTATTCCAACATCATCAACAACAGTCCGGGCAACTCCAAGCAGCTTTTCTCCACCATGAATCATCTCCTCAAACCGCAAACTCCCTCACACACAGGAAGCACAGAGGAGCAGTGCAATAACTTTATTGCTTTCTTCTCAACAAAAATAGACACTATCCACTCTCTTTTCTCCAGCTCCTCCACTTTACCCGCCCCGACTATGACCCACAGCCCGAGATTTCCCAGCCTCTCTGCTGCTTCTCTGAAATCTCACAGTGAGATGTTGAGGGCATCATCAGCAAGATGAAACCTTCCACCTGTGCCCTGGACCCCTTTCCCACAGCCCTGGTAAAATCTAACATCTGTGCCGTAAGTCCCCTGATCCCCAAAGTCATAAACCACTCCCTCCTGGCTGGCTATGTTCCATCTGCTCTAAAAACAGCTGTCATCAGACCCCTTCTCAAAAAACCCACTCTAGACCCAGAAGTCTTTGCCAACTACAGGCCCATTTCCAGCCTGACGTTTCTATCCAAGGTGCTGGAAAAAGTAGTTGCCGATCAGCTTCATGACCATCTCAAATCCAACAACCTCTTTGAGAAATTTCAGTCTGGCTTCCGCTCTGCCCACAGCACAGACACAGCTCTGGTCAGGGTCACAAACAACCTGTTGATGGCGGCTGACGCCGGCTCCCCATCCCTTCTCATTCTGCTCGATCTGACTGCAGCATTTGATACAGTCGATCATGACATCCTCCTCAACCGTCTACACTGCACCATCGGACTCTCTGATTCTGCCCTAAACTGGTTTCAATCCTACCTCACCGGATTAACTGAGTACGTCTCATTGGGAGATGCAAAGTCACACACTCATCCTGTCACCTGCAGTGTCCCTCAAGCATCGGTCCTCTGACCTACCCTCTTCACACTTTACATGCTCCCCCTCGGCCGTGTCATCAGTAGGCATGGAATATCATTCCACTGCTATGCTGATGACACTCAACTTTACATAAAAACTGACTGAATCCCGTCTGCAGCCTTGCCATTGTCATCATCATCATCACCATCATCTACATTTACCACCTGTCTGGAGGAGATAAAGGCGTAGATGAATCACAGCTTCCTGCAACTAAACAGCTCCAAAACTGAAGCTATTCTAGTTGGCACCCCACACCAAGTCCAGTCATCCCCCATAACCAGCATCACCTTCTCTGGCCAGGACATTCCCCTCTCATCAGCAGTCACCAACCTGAGTGTAAAAATGGACCCTCAACTGTCATTCAACGCCCATATTAAACAGGTGTGCAATAACTCATTCTACCACCTCAGGAACATCGCCAAACTCCTTCTCACACTCACTCTGTCAGATGCTGAGATACTCATCCACGCATTTGTCTCCTCCAGACTGGACTACTGCAATGCACTTCTCATCGGGATCCCTAGCAAGAGCCTCCAGAAGCTGCTAGGATCCTGATGAGAGTGCGAAAATATGACCACATCACACCCATCCTTCAGTCACTTCACTGGCTTCCCGTCTCCTACAGGATTGATTACAAAATCTCCCTGCTTACCCATCAGTGCATCCATGGCAATGCCCCCCCCCCCCCCGCCCCCCCATCTCAAGGAATTGCTCACCCCCACAAACCTCCAAACGAAACCTCCGCTCTGGAAATGCCAACCTTCTCCTTCCCCCAAGGACCAAGCTCCACACCATGGGGGATCGGGCCTTCTACTCGGCCGCTCCCCGTCTGTGCAATACCCTCCCTGACCACCTGAGGGCACCACAGACGGTTGAAGCTTTTAAAAAAGGACTCAAAACTTTCCTTTTTAACAGAGCCTTTTCTTTTTAGCTCTACCAGTTTTGCTAGCTGTTGTTGTTTTGTTTTTGTTATTTCTTTTTTTAATGTCTTTTATGCTCATGCTTTTACAATGTAGCACTTTGAGATTTGCCTCAAATATAAAGTGCATTACAAATAAAATGTATTATTATTATTATTAATCAATCAATTAATTACCAGGTAGAAAATAAAACCAGCAGGCTTTTTGAGTATCCCTGTCCTGGAGGATCAAGATCCTGGAGCACCGTATGGAATTCCTACTGCGTGAAAGCCACTCTACTGGTGCCTATTAAAGGATCAGGGCATCATTTTACATTGCATCCACAAAAAGTCCCTCTGGAAAACTCCACTTTGAAGCAACCTGACAATAACCAATCAACTGTGTCACAACCTAATTGTAAAGATTTAACAAATAAATGATTGCATTATTGACATATTAAATAAATAAGTGTCGATTTAGGATGTTTCATTCCAATGCATATGAAGGAAAGCAAAGGATGGAATGTCCTGAGCAGACCACCAGAGCAACTTGCCCATATTCCCCATTTACAAATGCATGTGCCTCCATCAATGATATAGCAGTGGTGTCCCACTCCTTCAATGAACCTCTGACTTTGTTTTCAAAAATAATATGTTCATTTGTTTCATTTTAGGATACATCTTTCACTTTTCCTCATTTTTTTAATATACATAGTTATGAATGACTATGGTCAGGTCAAATACATCCAGAAAGCTTAGACTTCTTCAGAAGTTAGTCAACTTACTCAGAGGATGAATGCTCCATTTAAACCATTGGAGCCTTTTGTTCAATGATAGGCCACCAGCTCACTTAACCTGAAATGAAGTTTTACAAGCCCACACCAAGGCACACCAGCAGAGTCCCCTGAAGATACCCTGACCCAGTACATTGGGCTGAAATCCCTTCCATCACATCTAAGCTCTGATGCATCATCAATCAATAAAATTTCAGGTTTGATAACAGTCCATGCAAGGAGAAAGAAAATCAAAGGGCTTGAACTAGGACTGTATCAGAAAGGTTAAGGCCAGTGATTCCCAGGCAATACTGCTTGCAGTGAGGTGGAAATCAGAAATGACTGTGTTCCTTGTAAATCACCAAGACAGAGCTCTAGGTCTTTTTGACTTGTCTAAAACAGCTTAACCCTCTAGTGGCCATGGCACCGGCACCAAGATTTTGCTCAACTCAGATATTCATTGCTCTTGCAACCAAACTATGAGTGGAAACAACAAACACTGTGTTTTAGCATTATGAGTACATGATTTGTGACAACCGAATACAGAGTTTCTTAGTGCCACTATAGTCTCATAGCTAGTCCATTTAACAGGCAGCCCCCCACCCAGTCTCACCTGCAACTATACCTACCCATGCGTGACACAGTGGACAATAGCGTCTATCTGTGAGTTCATAAGAATATTTTTCACCACCAACAATTTGTATTCTGTCAACACGATAAACCCAACAATAGCCTGAATGTTTGCCAAAACAGCCGTGAAAAGCTCTGCTCACTCAAATGCAGAATAAACAAGTGAAATTCTTGTGTAATTATACCACATCATTCTACTGTCTACTGTATACTACTAAATATGAACTAAATATACAATCCTACCATTGGTTTCACGCATAGAGATGTTCCTTTCAAATTCCAGTGGTCATTTGTGGTCTGGGATAATACACATCACTTTATATCTGAAACATCGATGCTTAAAACCCCCCATTAAAAAAAAAAATGTCTCATGCGTTCCAGTTCTATTTCATATCGGCCAATATGCCACGGTATGGATCATCCTCACTGGTAGGGTGACTGCTAGGAGATTGAATAACAAATTAACCATCACTTCAAGGACAACACGTCCACCATAAGTATGGTGCGTGTCCGCTGCCCATTCTCTTTTTGCCTCCTCAAGATTGAGCGTGAGACGGTTGAATCTTTGCTTTCCCCTGAATCCGCATAATTGCAGCTCCTCTTTGCCCTCTCCCGCTGCCAACCGGAGCGTCTTCGTCTTAAAAAGAAGTACGCTACCCGAGCCTTTTTCTCCCCCAGCAATGGGCTACGTTGCTGTTGTGATAATCTACTGTTTGGCGCAGGTCACACATCAGGTAGGAGTAAATTTGTAGTAATTATTCAGTGCGGTTGTTTAAGCGGCTCATTGCTGTTCTTGTTTTAGACCTATATCAGGTTTACTACTGATATGGTTGGGTATCGAAAAAAGGTGCCTTACTGAAATACGTATTGAAACATTTAGCAAAAAACGGTACCAAATTTCGATATTTTACGGTAGGCTACTTCTAGACGTGAATGCATAGACTGTATAATGCAATCCATTGCATAAAATGCAACCATTGTGCAACTACTATTAAATGAAACACCAGCAACACATCGAATATGGTAGCTAAAGCATTTGATTGTCCAGTGCTGGGTCTTCTGACTACTGACAATGATATCGCAAGCAGAACTTTAGGTTCGGATATTAACGATGGCCTTGTAATAACGTATGCCTAGCTGGCTAAGGTGGATGTTGGTCAGGACCGTTTCTAGACTGCTTTGATTGGGGGGGGGGGGGCATGAAGAGATGTTGGTGGGGCACAAGGGGGGTACGAAGTAGTGGGCGGTCTGGGGGTCCTCCCCCAGAAAAATTAGAGCCTTTTAAAACTAATTTCCTGAATGTATGCACAACCTGACACCGGGCATTTTCTAAAATAAAATCTTTAATTTATGAATATTTTAAAGAATTTTTTTTTTTCAAAGCCCAGGATGAGATTTGAGATGCTTTCATATAAAGCTAAAGCATTGGCTAATCAGTATATTAGTGGATAAGATAATTTTATTACATTTGAAACCCACCTCCACACCTCCCACCATCTTTATTTATGCCCAATAATACCAAATCATTATCTAATCAAATATGGAAACAAGTATATTAAGGATGAGCTATATTCCTTCATCATTTCAGTCTTTGTGCTATTTTCTATTTACATGTGAAACTACGTTACTGTAACTGGCTCATAATTTTCATTTATATTATTATTGGAGGACAACTTTATCAGTGCCCAATTAAATCTAATTATTATAGAATCTTACTTATTCCTTCATCATTTCAGTCTCTTTGTGCTATTTTCAATTTACATGTGAAACTAAATAAATTTATAATGATTTTTTATATATTTTATGCCTGAGACGCCAGGGGGCTTGCCTCTGTTGACGGCTGCCGTTTTGCCGTAAGAGTGATAGAGAACTTAAGAGAGAGAGAGAGAGAGAGAGACAGAGACAGATATGATGGTGTATTTTAATATATGTGAAGTATTCCAAAGTTTGAGCAAAGTATGGCTGACTAGCCAACACGCAGCAGTAGGCTACCTAACCCACACACACACACACACACACATACACGTGCTGCCAGCTAATGCAATGCTGCAGATGTTTCGCAGAATCGCAGCTAAAACAACTAGGCTAGATGCAACATGTAATCAATCTATTTCAAATCGAATCTTACAGATGGAGACTCTCACCACTATCCTCAACTCACTGAGTAAGCTTGGCTTGCGAATATTATATCCTAAGCAATGCGTAACATTGCGAGACAGCATAGATTGATCAAAGAAACTGACCTCTCTCTCTCTCGCTACATCTCCATGTTTTATATGGCCAAACCATCAGAGTAATATATTATTTTGATGTGGCATTTTTATGATTGGCCAAATCATCCGTAGCTCTAATAGCCTACTGACGGTGCTACGGGCGCTGACGTCATATTGTCAGATTACATTTTTTCTGGATTTGGCTTTGGGGGGGCATGCAGATCATTTGGGAGAGCATTGCCCCCACGTGCCGCCCCCCCCTAGAAATGGCTCTGATGTTGGTTATGTTAACATTATTAGCTTACCTCGTATCTTTGAAGCTATCATTGTCATGGTTTGGCAGCCTTCCGCTTATCTCTACGGTCGTTTCCTCTCGGAGCTGCGTGAGGGCACTCTTGCGGTACTTTTCCGCCGAAGTGCTTCCTTCTGCTGGCTATAAAAGCTCAGTGCTTCCTTCTTCCGGTGCTTCCATGTTGTCATTGTACTTTGCCACGAAGCCGGTATCGGTATAGGAATAAGGAGACCACTTTGTTCCATCGCTTTGCTTTGCAGTAATGCGGGACTTGCCTTTAGGTGCGTTAGAGTTCCTTTGTAGGATTTTGTTTTCTCTTTTGCACTTTCTGTTCCTCGTTCTGGTTTTCCCTTCTGTTCTCTCTGAGACAGTTTCCTTCTTTACCGTTTTCCTTTAACTCTCTTTTTTTAGTGCTCTCTCGTAATTGAGAGCGAGAGGTAATTCTCTCCTTTTCTGTCTATCGCTCAAGCCTACGAGTGTTCGCCCAAATTGTTTGGGTCGTTTTCATTATAGTTTCTGTTTCCTTTACCTCCCGTTTAGTGCTTTCTCGTAATTGAGAGCGAAAGGTAATTCTCTCCTTTTCTGTCTATCACTCAAGCCTACGAGTGTTCGCCCAATTTGTTTGGGTCGTTTTCATTATAGTTTCTGTTTCCTTTACCTCCTGTTTAGTGAGAGGTAATTATCTCCTTCCTTCACTCTGCTCAAGCCTTCGTCCACCTTTTCTAGTTTGATTTTCGTTTGGCTTTACACCGGGAGTTTTATTTCCCTATTTTTTTATTTTTCCTGTCCTTTTCGCAGATAACCTCCACTCTTGTGGTTATTTCCTCTACGGGAAATACTTTTAGATTCCCTCTCTGTCGTGTCTGGTCCTCCAAACCCGACTCCACATTACAATCATAAACAAATGTTTGCAGTAGACAGCTAGTAGTATTCTCCTATTTCATTTCATACTAAGGTCCCTCTGTGAAAGTTAGTGTAGCTGATTGCACCCCTTCTGTACTTTACTGTGGTGGTAAGTATAGCTAAAGAACAAAAAAAGAGATGAACGGCTGTAACCGCACCACTCTTTATAGTGCACCCTTTCAATACAGTTGAATCTCTTTTTGAATTGCACTTTATTTTCTTATGATGTGCTTATTCTGCCAATTTACAATGACATAATATTTACAGAATAATAGCCTACTTACCAGTCATTTTACAATGACATAACGTTTACAGAATGAAAATGTTTACAAATAGTAAAGATATCAGTTATAATCATTTATAGAAACATAGTTGGCCGATAAACATATAAACCCTATAAAGTGTTCATATAAAGCAGGGCTGCCCAAGCCTGTTCCTGGAGTTCCTGTAGGTTTTCACTCCAACCCTAACAAAGCACACCTCATTCATCAGCTAGAGATCTACCGTCCTGTAGGGTTTCACTCCAACCCTACCAAAGCACACCTCATTCATCAGCTAGAGATCTACCGTCCTGTAGGGTTTCACTCCAACCCTACCAAAGCACACCTCATTCAACAGCTAGAGATCTACCGTCCTGTAGGTTTTCACTCCAACCCTAACAAAGCACACCTCATTCAACAGCTAGAGATCTACCGTCCTGTAGGGTTTCACTCCAACCCTACCAAAGCACACCTCATTCAACAGCTAGAGATCTACCGTCCTGTAGGTTTTCACTCCAACCCTAACAAAGCACACCTCATTCAACAGCTAGAGATCTACCGTCCTGTAGGTTTTCACTCCAACCCTAACAAAGCACACCTCATTCAACAGCTAGAGATCTACCGTCCTGTAGGCTTTCACTCTAACCCTAACAAAGCACACCTCATTCAACAGCTAGAGATCTACCGTCCTGTAGGCTTTCACTCCAACCCTAACAAAGCACACCTCATTCAACAGCTAGAAAGCTTGTTGAGCTGCTCATTAGTAGAACCTACAGGATGGTAAATCTCCAGGAACAGGGTTGGGCAGCCCTGATATAAAGTATTGGGGGGGAAAAAACGATACCAAACCCTACTGATATGTAGTTTTACTTTCAGCAATATGTGGCGTTGTATTTTGTGATTTAATTATTATATATAATTTTACATATAATTATATGTGAAATTCAATAATACTTTACTAATGGACTGTAAAATAAGTTCAAACCACAATTTCTAATACCAGAAAGATGGAAGAAATAGTTTAGGGACTTCTCCTGATTTCTCTGTGGCATATTGTTCTCTGATCTAATGTAAGCAATCACCATCTATACAGATCCTTTCTAAAAAATTAGAATATCATGGAAAAGTTTATTTTTTTTCCATAATTCCATTCAAAAAGTGAAACTTTCATAGATTATAGATTCATTACACACAAAGTGAAATATTTCTAGCCTTTATTTGTTTCATTTTTCATAATTTTGGCTTACAGCTCCAGAAAACCCCCAAAACAGTATTTCAAGAAATTAGAATAGTGTGTCGAAAATCAGCATTTACTTGAGTTATTTCAGAGAATGAATGTTTTAGATGTTTTTCCATGATATTCTAATTTTTTGGAAAGGATCTGTATATCACCTCTGAAATATATCCATTTTAGTAACTGAGCCCATCGTAAAAAAATGTATTTATCAGTAAAATGAATTAGTAAAATGAAAGCAAAAGGAAACAGGAAAAAAATGGGCAAGCCACAGCCACTTGCCTTGTGCAAAGCACACTTCCACACTTAGTCATTGTTCCTCAATCCATATGGACTCTTTGCTTGGACGTTGTACTGCTACATATGTTGTACATAAAATGGATGAATGAGTGACAGATCTGTCCAACCTCAGCGTAGTTTTTCCTTTTGCTTGTTATAAATACATATATATATAAATATATATAATAAGTGTTATAAATACAGGGTCGTTTGTCCCCATCAATGTCATACCATATCCACCCCCATAAAGAAGAAAATAGCACAAGCACATTTCTCATTCTGGACACTGGGGAGTGAAAAAAAAAACCCAACCTGCAATGAAACAGAGTTGTCATCTCTAGGCACATGAATGAAGTGTTTTTTTCCCCTTCTTTTGTTTTAGTTGCAAGTCTCTCAGGGCCGACAGAAAAAAGGGCAAACAACCACTAACATCTCTTTTCCCTCCATCCTTTCCTCCATCCTTTCCCTCCATCCTTTCTTCCCATTTCTACAAAGCCTTTCGGCTTTCTATGGCCAGTATCCTCCGCTGCCAGAGGAGACACACTGCACAAAACATTTAATTACACATGCAAGACTTCATTCTCTTATTTATTATATGTGAGGTGATTCACTCCTCTGCGGTGTGGCCCGGAGATCGTAGTCCCTGTTAAACCAACAGTAATGTAAAGCTCTGTCTCTCAGTGTGAAGTGTATTTAATTGCTGATTCCCAAGGATCCAAGCTAATGAGAGTGTCTTATTTTTGTGTAATTAAATAATTAACCCCTTCGCGCACATGCCAAATATGGTCAATTCTCACCTATTTAGTGGGTGTTCTATTTAAGGCTTTATAACACCAGATGGGAGCATCACTGAAACTTGGAAAGCGGCTTAAATGACAGTTCTACCATTTACAATACTAAACTTACATTATTTTTGATGAGTACATGTTGTTTGAAATACAATAGACCAACATAGCTACAGAACTGTATAGCAGTCAGATATAAAAAACGGAGTACTGGAAATCCCTGATAGTGTAGAGAGCTGAAGTTTGGCTTGGCTCATTTGAATTTCCTGTCTTTTGCAGCTTTTGACCAAGCCAAACCTCACACTTAAAATGTAGTTTTTGTTATTAATTCCCAGGTGTCCATTTCTTAAAAAAAAAAAAATGACACGTAACTATTGTTACACATCCACTTGAACGTTGAATAAACATAACTGAAGATTACTGTCAGTGAACACATCCACTAGGAAATGTACAGCTGCACACCACTAGAAAGCTCAATCAATGTGCCTCGAGTGCACCCTAATAGACCAGAATAAGACCAAATAATGTAACGGGAAAACGGGTGACTCCTGTTCCCGGACCCCTAACCAGGTTTTTTCACAAGATCCACCAAGATCCACCAAGATCCCCAAGCAGTACACCAACCACAAAGCAAAAGGTAAAAAAATCACTTTATACAAATTCATAAAATTGCATATATATATATATATATACGGCCGACAGAGGATAATGCCCGTCTGTGGTTTTTTATTCTCCCTCCCACCACTCCTACAATTCTGCCGGATGAAGCTGGACCCCTCCCACAGGTAAGCGTGCCCGTCCCCACACACCTGGACCCCTCCCACAGGTAAGCGTGCCCGTCCCCACACACCACACAGTACACACAAACCACTCGTAATAGTTGTGCAAAATAGATTTAAATTACTGGCGTGGGCGCACAGACACACAAACCACTTGTGACTACCACGCCCACAATAGCTCACCTCCAGGGCAGCCGTCCGCCCGGCCCCGCTATCACTTACGGGGGAGTACTCACACAGAACACGACACGGCGGCATACACGCACACACAATAACCAAAAGAAAGAAAAATATGAGCCGACCGGCAAAACAACAATACACACACAACACACAACACACAATGGGACAGCTTCGCTACACCTTAGGTGGACGCCAACGAGGTACCTGCCTGCTTCCCCCTCCGCCCGACCCACTGGCTCCGTCACACCGACCGGCACTGCAGTTTGGCTCCGATGCTGCTTGTCAGTTTCCGGGTATGATGCCGTCTTCTCCCCGCTTGCTGGCCACTCCAGATCTCCCACAGCTGCTCTCCGCAATCAGGTAAGGTCTTCCGTACCATGCAACGCAACACGTACACGTTCACGCTAAAATAAAACTAACCAAAACCAACAGACAAACAAAAGAAAAGCAAAAGCACCGCCCAAAAAGTTTTAGGCGCTCAGAGGGAAGCCAACCTCTCTCACTCGCCCTCCGTCCGCACTTCTCTTTTGACCCCAGGTGCGCTCGATTTAAATCCCTCAGAAACCCAGCCCCTTGCGTCCCCTAAGGTGGTAAATAATCCCTCTAAACATGAAAAACACCAAATTAAGAAAAATTAACAACTTGTTAAAATCTTTGGATTGCAAGTGTGATTGGAACGAAAACCAGAATACAAGGAAGTCCCCAGGACCGAGTTTGAGAAACACAGCTGCATGTCACATTAGCTATGCTGGTGCACCCAACATAATGACTGCCTAGGCCACACATGGATGGAAATCTCATCTTAATCCAGAACGCGACTACAACGTTCAGCAGTCTCAAGCACTGAATCTTTTTTGTCACTTCGCCATTGTACAGACAAAAGAACTTCTGACCGGAGTTCACTACGCAAACGCGATTCTGACCGGAGTTCACTACGCAAACGCGATGCGTATAATGCGCTCCCCTGCACAAAACCACGGAGACACAGACACTTGACGGAGCGTATTTTAAAATACGCTTGTGACACGCACAGCTCCGACAATCGCTCCCAACTGTCCAATGACCTATATTATAGCTCTTTGGAAAGCTGAGAAAGCTTTGGAAAGCTTTTTGGATATTAAGGCTGTCAATCAAAATTACAATTAGTTTCAAAATATTACTACTCCCAATTTGAATTGCGTTGTGTTCTGCAGACAAATATTTTATCCCATGTTGAAACTTACTGTACACCACATATAGGCAGAAAAGGCAGAAAATAACTACGTAATCTTAGAAAGGACGTATTTGAGCGCTGCAAACGATTAGTGCACATAGCAAGTTTTGTCAGGTAACTCTCACCCTCCACCTCCACCTGTTGTTTGGATCTGCTTTAGTACGGGGGGGTTTCTGGTCATCTCCTGTTTAGCGGGGGGAGATGCCCGTGCTCCAGAGCAGTACTAAAGCAGATCCATTCACCGCCAAACTAAAATAATTATGCAGCACATTCATTAAAACATGTCATTTGAATATGTGAGTTGTCCTGACAGAACTGGCTTTAATAAAGGTAAGGTTATGACTTTATTTCATACTTTATGAGAGATTTTCATTGCAGAAGGAAATTATCTGATGATGACAGAAATTCACTCTAATAAGTGAGCAGGCAAAATAACAGTTTAATTGTGACTTCATCAACATCAAAATATTTTCAGGTACTGTTACAAGCGATACTATAACCTCTCTGCATTTGAATTGATCTCTATGGGAATTGGGGGGTGAAACTAGATTCAGCTGTAAATTACACTGGTACAGTATGGAACACATGGCTGGCTAAATGGCTGTAAAGTACACTGGTACAGTATGGAACACATGGCTGGCTAAATGGCTGTAAAGTACACTGGTACAGTATGGAACACATGGCTGGCTAAATGGCTGTAAAGTACACTGTTACAGTATGGAACACATGGCTGGCTAAATGGCTGTAAAGTACACTGGTACAGTATGGAACACATGGCTGGCTAAATGGCTGTAAAGTACACTGGTACAGTATGGAACACATGGCTGGCTAAATGGCTGTAAAGTACACTGGTACAGTATGGAACACATGGCTGGCTAAATGGCTGTAAAGTACACTGGTACAGTATGGAACACATGTCTGGCTAAATGGCTGTAAAGTACACTGGTACAGTATGGAACACATGGCTGGCTAAATGGCTGTAAAGTACACTGGTACAGTATGGAACACATGGCTGGCTAAATGGCTGTAAATTTAGCATGTGTCCTCCAAAGCCACTGACAGAATTCCCCATGGCGTCTTAATAAAACATGTAGGCCAATAGCAGCATGTGATTACTGATGGCTACTTTCCAGGTGTCAATCATGCATCCATCAACTGGGATTGATCCGCCATCCAGCTAACATTGCCTTTCGCAATTAGCATTCCTCCCCATCCCACTATGATCCCAGCAGCCACCTGGAAGCTTGTTAAAACCCACCAGCATCTTCCCCCTTTGCTTCCCAAGATCAGATAAGTCCATTTATAATGCATAGCTGCTCAACTGGCTCCCATGCCACTTTTTACCATGTCAACTCCCCTTGTTCTGTGGTCAACTGATCAAGTCTTCCTTGATCTTTTCACCAAGACCAGTAAGTTCATCGCATGCTGTGCACTGTGCAGTTGTAGCTAATGCAAGCAGCTGTTCTTTGTTCTCATAAATGTTTGCAATGGTCATAGTGATGAGGGTAATTATTTATAGCATCTAAATAATAATTCAATAATCATCACATGCTTTCTGGGTCATTGCCAGATAAAAGACAGAGGATAAATTCCTGTTTTGGAAAGTTTTGTCTCTCAACTGTTAACTCATTGTATTCTTTCTCTCTCTGTGTCGGAGAGGATGCTGGGAGCGAGTGTGTGGAGCGCGAGTGTTTGTGAGTTGCAATCTCTGCAATCTATCCTTTTTATTACGCTGCTTTTTCAAGGTGTGTATAATAGGTCTTGGTTTTTTGTTTGGTGTGCTGTCAGCCAGCTTTTTGCTGGTTGGCGGTGGGTTTGGTTTTTTCCGCGATGGAGTTTATATATTTAGTTTATATACTATATTTATTTTTGTTCGTTATCCATTGTTTTTAGTTCTGTTTTTGAAAGTCTATGGAAGTCATTGTTTTGAAGATGGTACGTATCTTTGATATGTTTCAGGGGGTCTGTCCCTGGGCAAATGGGATTTGATATGTTTCAGGGGGTCTGTCCCTGGGCAAATGGGATTTGATATGTTTCAGGGGGTCTGTCCCTGGGCAAATGGGATTTGATATGTTTCAGGGGGTCTGTCCCTGGGCAAATGGGATTTGATATGTTTCAGGGGGTCTGTCCCTGGGCAAATGGGATTTGATATGTTTCAGGGGGTCTGTCCCTGGGCAAATGGGATTTGTGTCCCGTCATGTGCGTCTTTGATTAAGAGGTGGGCCCCATATCTCACTCCCATATAGAAGAATAGGTTGAATGACATTGTTGAATATTTTAAGCCAAATTTAATTGGAGGATTGAATTTGTTTAATGACCTCCTGATGCTATAATAGGCCCATACATGCTTTATCTGTCAATGCATTTATAGCTGTCAAACCTTCCAGAAGCACTGATTATTATTCCTAAATAATTGTACTCCATAGTGTGCTGTAATGTGGTTTCATAGTGTGCTGTAATGTGGTTTCATAGTGTGCTGTAATGTGGTTTCATAGTGTGCTGTAATGTGGTTTCATAGTGTGCTGTAATGTGGTTTCATAATGTGCTGTAATGTGGTTTCATAGTGTGCTGTAATGTGGTTTCTCCTATAGTAAATTGGAAACCGGCCCTGTGATCGGGCCTTTTTTTGGAACACCATAATCTTGGTTTTTTTCCAGGTTAATTTTAAGTGTCCAATCTTGACAATAGTTCTCTAGCAATTCTAGGTTCTGTTGTAACCCTTCTTCTGTGGGGGACATCAAGACTAGATCATCTGCATACATGAGGAATTTGATTTCTTTTCCTTGTAAATCTAGTCCAGGACTAGGAGGTTTTTCAAGTGTAGTGGCCAATTTGTTAATGTATATGTTGAACAGGGTACGTGATAAGTTGCAGCCCTGATGAACTCCTCGCCCCTTGATTTAAATATTCCGTATTTCTGTTTCCAATTTTCACAGAGCATGTATTTTCTGAATATTTAGATTTTAATTAGGTCATATATTTTTCCACTTATGCCTCTTTGAAGGAAAGTAATCCGTTGTGCCAAATTTAATCAAAAGCCTTTTTTATATCTACAAAGCAGGCAAATATCTTTCCTTTGTTTTTGTTGTGGACGTGATTCTTGATAAGTGTATGTAAAGTGTAAATATGGTCTGAATGTTATGTAAAGTGTAAATATGGTCTGAATGTTATGTAAAGTGTAAATATGGTCTCTCTCTCTCTCTCTCTCTCTCTCTCTATTCAGTGCCTTGTTTAATAACATCCCCAGCCCCTTCCTTAAAATGCATGAATGAATATTCGTAGCACTTGTTTACGTCTTCCTCCGAATGTAGCCATTGTTATTTTAATTGTTATTTGTGTTGTCACCATAATTCTATAAATTTTCCAGAGTATTTCTGCTCCTAAGTGCTGATAGATCTCATTTTAGTATTACTACCGAGGGCTATGTCTCAGTAATAAATAACACGAGACTTTGAACAGATGGAAATCCGGCTGTGGGGAATCTTTGTTTACGCTCTCCTAAGAGCACTTTCCACAGAAAAGTGAGCATATAGCTCGGCAGGAGCATTTAAGCGCAGGCCAATTCATCCACCTACTGACCCCTGCAAGTTCCTTCCCTTTGCTGCTGTCTAATATTCTGAACTGACATTTCAGAAGACAGATGGAATGCCCAAAAGTGCAGCACTGTGATTGATAGCTATAGAAATTGGGTTATGCTTGACTTTGTGCTGTCTGTAAACTCCACTGGCAATGAGTCACACTGAAGACACCAAAGCGTGCTGTTTTGGTGTCTCTTGGAGGAAATGGGTGAGCGTGCCTTTGTGAATCTCTGCTCTGTGGTGGGCTAGCGCTCGTCTGTTAAATATTAATATATTGCTGTTTAGGTGTCTCTTGGAGGAAATGGGCGAGTGTGCCTTTGTGAATCTCTGTTCTGTGGTGGTGTCTCTTGGAGGAAATGGGCGAGCGTGCCTTTGTGAATCTCTGCTCTGTGGTGGGCTAGTGCTCGTCTGTTAAATATTAATATATTGCTGTTTTGGTGTCTCTTGGAGGAAATGGGCGAGCGTGCCTTTGTGAATCTCTGCTCTGTGGTGGGCTAGTGCTCGTCTGTTAAATATTAATATATTGCTGTTTTGGTGTCTCTTGGAGGAAATGGGCGAGCGTGCCTTTGTGAATCTCTGCTCTGTGGTGGGCTAGTGCTCGTCTGTTAAATATTAATATATTGCTGTTTTGGTGTCTCTTGGAGGAAATGGGCGAGCGTGCCTTTGTGAATCTCTGTTCTGTGGTGGGCTAGCGCTCGTCTGTTAAATATTAATATATTGCTGTTTTGGTGTCTCTTGGAGGAAATGGGCGAGTGTGCCTTTGTGAATCTCTGTTCTGTGGTGGGCTAGCGCTCGTCTGTTAAATATTAATATATTGCTGTTTAGGTGTCTCTTGGAGGAAATGGGCGAGCGTGCCTTTGTGAATCTCTGTTCTGTGGTGGGCTAGCGCTCGTCTGTTAAATATTAATATATTGCTGTTTTGGTGTCTCTTGGAGGAAATGGGCGAGCGTGCCTTTGTGAATCTCTGTTCTGTGGTGGTGTCTCTTGGAGGAAATGGGTGCGCGTGCCTTTGTGAATCTCTGCTCTGTGGTGGGCTAGCGCTCGTCTGTTAAATATTAATATATTGCTGTTTTGGTGTCTCTTGGAGGAAATGGGCGCGCGTGCCTTTGTGAATCTCTGCTCTGTGGTGGGCTAGTGCTCGTCTGTTTCTGTCCCCTGTTAGGTAGGAAGGTACCTGTCAATTGTGGGCTGATCACAGCTATTCCTTAGCCTGGTATAGAACAGAATTTCTATATCTCTATTGTTTTTTTTCCTTTTCCAAATAAAGGCTATAGGAGCTAAAAGTGCTGGGTGTCCAGCTGAATAAATAGGAGGGGTTAATTTAGGGCTTAATTTAGTCATTTTGTTTCCCTCAATGATGAGAGGTTGAGGTCCTTCCCTTTCCTGACCATAATGAACTTCCTGTCCGGGGCTTCCTCCAGCCGCAGACTTATACTCCTGTGCTCATAGAACCCGCTACGCATAGAACCCGCTACGCTATCCCGCCCTCAGCTCACGGACAGAATTCAAAGAATACAAGCCTTAATTTCCCTTTTTTAAAGGGCAGAGTGGCCAGGAACACATAAGGAACACTAGTCTAAGACAAGCAACCAGAAGCTTTGAAGAAGCCTTTTAATTCACACTGAAAAACACATTTGTCACACTTTACTTTCCCGCATAAATATATCAGCATTCATTCAGCAATGCCCATCTTATTCTACATGTGGTTTGTATGTAGAATATTTTTGCTGTAGCCAATTACACACTCTACAAGCACCCCTACTGCTTATTTATTTTCATAAGTGGGATTAGAAGGCTGGTTTTTCTTGACTGTGTGCCTCCAATTAGTCGGTACACACACCTAAAATTATCATTTGATATTTCAATTGTAGGGTCCAAATCACAAATATGGAGTTTTTATATTGAAAAATTAAGAGTGCCAATGTTCTTTAACAGGCCCTTTGCCCTTGTTCTTTGGAAAACTATTAGACTAATGACTTTTGCAATAACGCTGTCAGTCTACTTGTTTTGTTTTTGTTTGTTTGTTTTTGTTCCAGGGATTTAAACCTGTTGAAAGTAAAAATTGAATAAATATTACATAGGGTAATTGGAACACAATCTGTAACTTGTTTCACTCATACCTGTCTTGGTCTTCATAATTAATTTCTGCTTGAAGAGTAAACACGTAAAACTTATTACAGTCCAACTTTATAAACTGGCACCTCTCACATGCATTCAGATGCTCTCAACCATCGTCATGGCAACTCTGTGATGTAGAAACAACCATCGTCATGGCCAGGTAAACTCTGTGATGTAGAAACTACCATAGTCATGGCCAGGTAAACTCTGTGATGTAGAAACAACCATAGTCATGGCCAGGTAAACTCTGTGATGTAGAAACTACCATAGTCATGGCCAGGTAAACTCTGTGATGTAGAAACTACCATAGTCATGGCCAGGTAAACTCTGTGATGTAGAAACTACCATAGTCATGGCCAGGTAAACTCTGTGATGTAGAAACTACCATAGTCATGGCCAGGTAAACTCTGTGATGTAGAAACTACCATAGTCATGGCCAGGTAAACTCTGTGATGTAGAAACAACCATAGTCATGGCCAGGTAAACTCTGTGATGTAGAAACAACCATAGTCATGGCCAGGTAAACTCTGTGATGTAGAAACTACCATAGTCATGGCCAGGTAAACTCTGTGATGTAGAAACAACCATAGTCATGGCCAGGTAAACTCTGTGATGTAGAAACAACCATAGTCATGGCCAGGTAAACTCTGTGATGTAGAAACAACCATAGTCATGGCCAGGTAAACTCTGTGATGTAGAAACAACCATAGTCATGGCCAGGTAAACTCTGTGATGTAGAAACAACCATAGTCATGGCCAGGTAAACTCTGTGATGTAGAAACAACCATAGTCATGGCCAGGTAAACTCTGTGATGTAGAAACTACCATAGTCATGGCCAGGTAAACTCTGTGATGTAGAAACAACCATAGTCATGGCCAGGTAAACTCTGTGATGTAGAAACAACCATAGCCATGGCCAGGTAAACTCTGTGATGTAGAAACGACCATAGTCATGGCCAGGTAAACTCTGTGATGTAGAAACTACCATAGTCATGGCCAGGTAAACTTTGTGATGTAGAAACAACCATAGTCATGGCCAGGTAAACTCTGTGATGTAGAAACAACCATAGTCATGGCCAGGTAAACTCTGTGATGTAGAAACAACCATAGTCATGGCCAGGTAAACTCTGTGATGTAGAAACAACCATAGTCATGGCCAGGTAAACTCTGTGATGTAGAAACAACCATAGTCATGGCCAGGTAAACTCTGTGATGTAGAAACTAAATCTGCTGTTGCGTAGAGAGAAAAAACAGGCAAGCTCAAAAACAAGAGAAGCCACAATAATCATTATATTGTATTTATATGACCGAAGGTTACATGCTTCTGCAAACTGGACAGACAGAGCAGTTATGTTTCCAAGAAATGTTCAGAACTGACCTATGCATGAGACGTACATGCCCTTGAATTTGGCCCCTGCCTACCACCCTGCCCGGAAAACATATTTTCAACTTTTCCTCTGAAAAGCTGTGAACGAGCCATTTCATGAATATTCACATATGGAGTCACATGACTTCTCAGGCACAGCCAGGTCAGGTGACTGTGGGTTGATGAATTTTACAGAGCAGTGAGAAGGCATGATTGCTTTACTCTACCCCATATCTTATCATATCCCTCTGCTCCATGACATTAGTTGCAAGATAAATAAATAAATACATATTTAATTTAGTCCTCATGATTCTCTGTGCATGCCACAATATTTTTCTCGGGTACTTACAGTGCAAGTTCCGTGCTTAGGGCACAGTTCAAACAAATGGAAATTATGCTTTTCCATGAGTAATGAAAGGGTTGTATTTTATTGGTTTCCCTCATTGCTTTCAGAAATGGCAATGAATGGAATTACTTCTGAAAGTTAAGTAGAATCCACTTACTTGTATAATGGATTATCACATAATTTGGGTATTTACATAGAATTGCAAAAATATCAAACCATTTCCCATTCATTCCATTGTAAAGAGGTTGCATATTTGCATAAACCATTATCACGTATTTTGGATATTTGCATCAAAGTATGTCCAATTACATTGCATAATTACAGAAGCCCTGAAAGGCAAGGTTAAAAAAAAGAGTTTCTCTCATACATACGTGATATTAACTCAAGATTGTGAGGCAAAAGCAGAATTACATTGGATTTTGGTCCAATTAATAAATACATGAGTGATGTAAGCAAAATAATTGTAATGATTATTGGGGCAGATGATCATTTCCATGTTCAAACACTTTTTCTGCATTGAGATAAATAATCATTGTTGGTTTTACATTGCTGGTTACATAGTCAGTTAGGTGGTTCAGTTATCTCATGCTATCTAATAGTATTAGTATTAGTACTAGTATTTCCCCTTAATGGCCCAGTTTTGGTTCAATTGTGTTGAAATTACCATTTATATTTTAATTGTTAGAGCGTTGATGAATATTTTTTGACCTACATTCCTGTACCCTGCCCAGAACATTACTGGCAACTAGCGTACCTCCCCAGTATTTCGAAGCCACTCCATTCACTGCAACAAATGGAGGAAATAAAGTCATAGTGCACAATGATTAATGATACTATTTTATCCTGCAGCACTGCGGGTTTGCTAGCCCAAGCTGAAAGCACATAACCTAGCTTAAATCAGTCATGTTTGCTATGGTTAGCTCCAGAAAATCACGAAGAAGACCCAGGAACAAAAGTAGATCTAGTTATCTCATAGAGCTAGACATCTATTTAACCTGATCAGATTTGTTTAGATTTTTCATTAAATTACTGTGACTCGCCTTGGAAAGGAAACGGCGGTAATCACATGAAGGCGTGTAGCTACTCCAACAACCAATCACAGCTTAGACCGCCAACTTACTGGCCAGGTATTTCAGATAGATGAAAACCAGAAGCCAGGTCTCTTTTTATTTATTTTCTTCGGACCCAGACTTAGGGGAACTTTTACTTTTTGGCAAGTTCCTGTGTCTCTGTCTCCGCCTACTAGACGGATCGCCTTGCAGCTGGACCACTGAGGTTTTCCATTCTGACCAGAAATGCTCCCGGTCAGTTGGGTCTCAGAGATCCTTCCTTGTCTTTCTTCCCCTTCCCCCTACCTGCACTCGACTCATACGTAACCCCATAATTCCAACTGCTTTCAGATACGTATCTAAGCATGCCTCATTGCTACACAAATAACTCTCTGTATAACCATAACCTAAACTTATATTAGGCTATTAGTCAGCTTGTAACTGATATACAAACTGTAATACCAATATATTGGTACTGTACTGTAATATACAAACTGTAAATCTGATTAATTCCTGCATCATTTCCTATTAAAACGTAGTATTTATAATACATGGTTAGTTTTGATTCCTCTTCAAGGAGCCAAGACTGGGCTTTCGTTTTGAAGCTCAGTTCCTGGTTGGGCTGGGAGTGGCCATTGTGCCGTTGCTCACTAGCGCCACTGCGATTGGCTCTAGTATAGGTCTTTCACCATGTAAGTCAATGGCAGCAATGTGGTCAAAATACTCAGTCAATAAATTTTGTGTCATTTGGACAGGGTATTAAAATTTGTTCAGGACCAATCAGAGGGACAGGTTGAGTCCTCTTCGGCTCCACGGAGCAGATGCAATTTGTACAAACCGGCGGCGAAAAAAAACTTCCGAGACTCAATTGGGTTTTTACGAGGCCGTGGGAAGACAATGGGTGACGTCACAGTGACTTTGTCCATATTTTTATACAGTCTATGGTCCTCTCTCCCGCTGCCGGAATGATCCACTAAGGAAGACAGATAGAGACATCTGGGTGCATTCCAATCGCTTATTTTATCCGTCCTCTTCTCCTCTGTCCTCGCCTGACCCGGAAATCGATCGAGGTTCGCCATCTTTAAGGACATTCCAAACCGCTAAACGCTCCTCGGAGGAGCAAGGAGTGGTGAACAAGAAGTTTCCTGGAAGGTGCTTCAGTGAGGAAACACAAGTGTAGCCTTTGCGGAAGCCTTTTCTCGGAACGCGTGACGTGTATAAATTAACCACCACTCTCCACATCTGCCACGTCGCAGGCACACCCCTACACAAATGCCTTTCCATTTATTATAAAGCGCTAATCCATAATGACAGTCATTGTTTATAACTAAGAAAAGCAGTTCTCTCATTCATGAAAAAATAAGCCAAAAAGAATTATAGTTAAGCACGTGAGCATAATATGATGCTGACGCTTGATTGAGCAATGACGTTCCATTTGCCTAATGCATGTTGCCTTGTTTCCTCCATCCTTGTATCTGATCCTTGCATCCTTTCCTTGCGTCCTCCATTGGGCGGAGCTAAGGAGCGAGGAAAGGAAGCAAGGAGTAAAAATAACCAATCTGAATTCAATTCAAGTGTCAAGGGTGAATTCCCTCACAATATGAAACTTCGCAAATACGTTGAGAGGAGGCCAATGACTTGAATTCTCTAATATTTTTTCTAATTGGTCAACTGCAAGTATTTTAATTGAATTCACCAGTTCATCCACCAGTTTCTAATGAATAGACATTTGAGGAATTGACGTTACACCTTTTGAACGCAGGAGAGGCGCACATGGGCAAGAGCAGCACTTGCATTTGTCAAAGGCTTGTCATAGAGCCGCAGTGATCGAGAACCTATAGCTCTCGAGCCATACCTGGATCTTTGCCAGAAATCACATGACTCCAGAAGTGTTTCACCAAAACAGGCTAATAATAATAAAATAAACTAGAATGGCAGTTGGAGAGATGCCAGCACCCACATGAGTGGGCAAAGCACTGAACTCTATGGTATGGAACAGATGTAGCCACTTACTTCTATTGGCAAAGTGGCAGCAAACAATATGCCGTCCAGTGCTCCGATTCTTTATCGATTCCTTAAATATTATTTGCTCCCAGGCTATTAAAAAACCAACTATTACTATTGGTTGGTAATCTAAAATTCGTTTTTCATTCATATTTCTTAATTCATATCATGGAAAATATTTATCTGTTTATTTATATTTATATTTATGCCTGCACAAGTGGCAGAGCATCCAATAAAACAGTCAGAATTGTATAATTCTGTAAATTAAAATGGAAAGATAAATGTAATTTGGCTTGATCAATATGAGTGCTTAAAAATATCAAAGAAAATAAGACACCGAAAAATAATGAAAAAGGATGTGAGAACAGAGGATAAAGTATCAGTTTAACGTTATGTCAAAAAAAGATGGAAATATTGTTGTTTAAACGCTGCTCTGTGATTGAGATATTTAGGAGTTTCATTCTCTAACGAAGATCGCAAACTTTACTTATGAGTTAGTTACGCTCCTAGGCGTGACTCATAAAGCTGCACCGTAACGTTTGCGTTGGTTTCTGTATTATCAGAACAGTTTCAACTGTCACCATTCTCCCCTATCTCATTTAGCCTATAGGCTACATTTACATGGAAGCAAGATGAGATCTTTAACGTTACCTGACGATTTTTTGGAGGCAAGCTGTTTCATCTTATTAGCTGAAGATGACAAAGATTGAAGATTATCATTTATCTAATTTAGGTTAGCTAGTGATTCGCTTTCCAAATCTAGGCTACTCATCTGTGCATGACCAAGCAGGCAATCGTTGTCAGATTAGTCTACCGCCAATCAAAACACTGTAGTTGTACACTTGTAGTTGGTTATAGACTCGCGAGGGAGGTCCACACACTCCATAAATCTGTTGAATAGTTGATCATTTCCGAAGACGGATCACAAAATGGAGAGCTTACGCAAACACATTTTCTATTGATTTTTAAATGATAGAAACGTTAGCTTAAATTAGTTTTCAAAAAATGATGTTTACATTTTATATTTTTAGACGGGGTGCCAAACTCTGCCTGCCAGCATGCGCTGACTGAATGAAAAACGACAGCGTACATGACGTGACGTTGTTTTGCTATGCGTAGCTGTCGGGAATCCATGCTGGAATCGATAAGAGAATTGATAAGCTCGAAGGCGAACGATTCCGAGGAATCGGACAACTTGGAACCGGTTCCTAACAGGAACGGTTCTCGATTCCCACCCCTACCAGGGGGCCTCAATCTTATCCAGTAAGGGCCAGTGTGGGTGCAGGCTTTTGTTCCAACCAAGCAGTAACACATACGATTTAACACATACGATTCTACTAATCAAGGTCCTTAGAAAAGACTAGTGGTTGATTAGTAGAATCAGGTGTGTAACTGCTTACGGCCCTTTCTGGATAAGATTGAGGACCCCTGCCGTAGGCTATAATGGAGAAATTGCTGCATTTTTTTCTACTAAACTAAGGGATTACAGTTATATTTAAAATCCAGTTACAATACATATACATATACAGTTGAAGTCGGAAGTTTACATATACTTAGGTTGAAGTCATTAAAACTCATTTTTAACCACTCCACAGATTTCATGTCAGCAAACTATAGTGTTGGCAAGTCAGTTAGGACATCTACTTTGTGCATCACACAAGTAATTTTTCCAACAATTGTTTACAGACAGATTATTTCACTTTTCAGTGGGTCAGAAGTTTGCATACGCTAAGTTGACTGTGCCTTAAAATGTTTAATATTTGGTCGCATATCCTTTGCATGCCATGACTTCCTGATGTCTGTGACCCAACAACATCAAAAGACACTTAATATCTTATTTTCTGGTAGTCTTACAAGCAATACTGTAATGTCTCTGCATTTGAATGGATCTCTATGGGAATTGGGGGGTGGGACTAGATTTAGCTGTAGATTATGCTGGAACAGTATGGAACACATGATTGGTAATATGGCTGTAAGTCATCAAGGGTCTGAGGTATCAAACAAGCCTCAAACCATCACTCTGCTGCCAGAAATACAGTAGATATGGATGGATCACTTTAAGGGTTGTTTCTCCTGACAAATTTTCCTCTTGAACTCTATGGAAAAATTTGTCAGGAGAAGAAACCCTTCAAATTAGAGAGAAAATGTTTAATTTTCAGGAGAAATATGAATCTTTAGTCACAAGAATTAGAATGCGCCACACATTTGTGGTTGGAGAATTCTGTGGTTTAAAAATTACTCATCTGTAGGAAATATTCAAGGTCGTGCTCCAAGCATAATTATTTTGGTACCGTGAAGCCCGCCTGAATTTGACATTGTATTTGCTGAATGTCACATGCAATTAAAGTTGATAATCTAACTTATAAAAGGTCACACACCATCCTATGTGGTTGAGCTGAGACTTGCTCATTGCGATTCAAACAGACTGGCCTTTTATGCTACACTCCCAGAGACATCGTTCTCGATATTATATTTTAATTAGACAGATTACTCATGATTAGGTGTGTATTCAGAGTTTTATTGGCACTCGTAATTGCTAAAGATAATTAGAAATTACGTGTGGAGGTTTGGCCACCTTGACCGCACAATGTCACACAGTTGTGGTTTTATTTAAAGACTATGTTTACTGTGTAATTTTACACTGTGATTTTGATTTATTGGCTTTTTAAAAAAAAGATAGTAATTATTGACACCTGCATAAAAAAGTAATAAAAATATAGCTGTAAGCAGCAATTGCAGTCTGATGAACATTATTAATATATTGTTTAGGTCAGCCCCATGTTTCCTTCAACATGGTAAAGATTTCAAACCAATGAAGCAAATATGTCGTAAATTACAGTAATTTACATAATTTATTCATAAATAGCAGATTTTAATTTAACACTGTAACAATGTCACACTATTTAAAATAATAATAAGACAATATTCCACTGACCACTAGGAGAGATGTTGTTTGTGTTTTTCATTAAATTCTAAATTGTGAAAGTTTGTTATTTGTGGGAAGAGTAGTGTAGTGGCACTAGATTTGTGTCTTTATGACAATGTGGTCAAGAGTTATTATACTGCTAACGTTAGCCTATCTGACAAAGTCTGAAGGGTGACCTCGGATGTGCTGGAGGAACTGCAACCCTGCCCCACTTCAGTTGCTGTACTGGCAGCCTATGGAGTTGCATTAGTCCCTAACGTGTAGATAGGCTACTTGATATATTATTGGGCTAAAATTGATAGACCTAACTAATACATTATATTCATTACCAGTGATTTCCCATCAGACCGTTCAGACGGAGGCGCCGCCCCACCTAGACTACGAATAATAGCTTGTTAACAGAGTAGGTTCACGTTATAAGGTTACACCATAGCAAAGGATGAGCAAGTTAACTGACCTGCAACCTAATGTCACAACAATGCAGGCTAACGACAAAACCTCCTTGCTAAAAACGGTGACCTTAGCAAGGCTAACATCGCATAGCCTATAGACTGACTAGCATAGACTCTAGCCTATGTTGGTTCGGCTCTAGCCAGCCCGTTTCTTTCCCAGGCTAACGTCGCATAGCCTATAGACTGACTAGCATAGACTCTAGCCTACGTTGGTTCGGCTCTAGCCAGCCCGTTTCTTTCCCAGGCTAACGTCGCATAGCCTATAGACTGACTAGCGTAGACTCTAGCCTACGTTGGTTCGGCTCTAGCCAGCCCGTTTCTTTCCCAGGCTAACGTCGCATAGCCTATAGACTGACTAGCGTAGACTCTAGCCTACGTTGGTTCGGCTCTAGCCAGCCCGTTTCTTTCCCAGTGAACATTTCTGTGTTGAGAGCTTTCACATTTATGTCTGTTCAGGTAACAATACAATGTCCGTACTACCATCGTGCCATTATGTGTAACGTTATGTCCCGGTGGTGCCTCGACATTGCGAGGTAGCTAGGCTAACGTTAATTCACTCCCATCAGTCCTGAACTACCCTGTGGCGAAGTGAGCACCACCGCTCTAGTGCAGAGACAGAAATCACACTTGGGTAGAGAGAACACAGTTTTTATTCGTAAGTCTCTCTGGTTTTTTACAAACAAAACAATCGTACTTCCGCTCTTCTCCCCGCAGATGTTCTGGTCGGCTTTTATGCACTCAGGCTCACTGTCGAACAATCAAGGCAATTGGTTAATTGACACACACAATAATACAATCAATCGTTACCAATTGCCTGATTCCCGAGAGCTGTGTCGGCTCCACAAACCACACGTGTTCACTCTCTCTCTTGCCGGCAGCGCCTAAAACCACGCCCCCCTACCACATACCCGTTTTATAATTACCATTATTATAATATAATATAGGCTACCATTTTGTTCTGTGAAAAACTTTTTTTTCCAGAGTTTCAACTCTGTAGAAACAAATCTGTCCCCCGAGAGAACAGTGTCCATAAATTCCATGATTTGTAGCTTCACAGAGGTAGTGGCGAATCTTTGTAAAAATGGGGTGTTGTAGTCTTCGAAAAGTGTTTCAGAGTTTCTGTTTTTTTTTTTTTTTTCAGAGATTCAAAACTTTTTTTTCAGAGTTTCAAATCGGTTTAGTTTTCAGAGATTCAACTCTTTTTTCAGAGATTCAACTCTTTTTTTCAGAGATTCAACTCTTTTTTTCAGAGATTCAACTCTTTTTCGAACTCGCGAATTGTGACACTGATTTGACGCCATAGTTTTGCAGCCGAACGGAATCGAGTTCCGTAATTCTGAACGTTCTTACATATTCTGGCACTTGTCCTCTCCACAAATCTCAGCCATAATCCATACTTTTAGCGAGCTATAGGTGATCATTTCTATACAAACTAGTGAAAAATTAACATGGACGCCACAGACTTCTTCGCTCTGACAGTGAAACAAATTAATATTTATATATTCTACACAATTGTTGGTGTTTCTGTGTGAGGAATTAATACGTAAATACCCTAAATAGTTGAACCTTCGTCTTTATATTAGATGTTCAATACTTGTTTTAACCCTTTCCAGCCGGACCGTTCTAATTTCAGCACAATTGTGCTGATGGGTTTGACGTATAATAGCTCTGCCGTCCAATCACTGATTTTCTTTTTGAAAACTGCTAGTTACAGATGACAAAATAAGCTACAATTGCATATAATTGGTTCATGAGCTTAGTGGGCGGGGATTTATTTGTAGACCGCTAAATAAAACCGCACGTCAACCTCGTAAATCTCCATTTGCTTCACCGCGGGCGGAGCGGACCACCCCGGACAGAAGACTATCGTCTGAAGACTTTACTGCGACTGAGGGAAAGCCAGTAAACCCCCTGAGGTAAGAAATATTTCAGATAATAATTAACCATAGATATTACTTCAGAAACGATTTTATTTTGAATAAAATCCTGTTTTTGTACCGCAGACTTTCTCATATTTTCACTTGAAATTCGCTAAGGTAGCTAATGTTCGGCTCTAGCTTCAAATGATGCCACTGTGTTGTTGTTACCCCAGCTCGTTTTGAGATGAAATTGTGAAAAAGTCTGTCATACAATGAATAAGTGAAGTGATAACGTTAGATGTGAATATTTTCCGTATCTTAGTGTAGACTTTGATAACTAAATAATAGCGAACTAAAGCTAAAACAAATAACGTTAGTCTAACAGTGCGCTGCCATCCTAAACCGCGCGAACAGCCATTTTCTTTTCTGCGTTTTTGTTTTCCTAATTTGAAACGTTAGCTCTGCTGTCTGTCTTGCTAGCTTTATAAATGTTATACTCAACTATTAGTCTTAGCAATAGCAAGTACTAACTAGCTAGTTTTTTTAACATAACGTTATGTATAAATTTGAAGGTTGTTGTTGATCAGTCCTGTCGAAAATGAATGGAGTAGAGAACTAAACAGCAAACATTTCCTAACGTAACGTCAGCTTCACGTTTTATTTTCTGACTCACGTCTTTGACTTGAGCAAGATTAGCCTGTTTAGACAAATATGACAAAAATACATCATTCAGTTGAGCCAATGTCACTGATGATTTAGGTCTGTTCATTCAAAACAATATCTTATATGAATGGACATTATGCTAAGTAGTCTAACATTGTGTTAAGTAGTCTAACATTGTGGTGTTGTTGTGCTTTTTATCTAACGTTATTCTGGAGCATAAAGTGTTTTCTGTAAAATGTCATTCTCATTATACACCCCTTTAATGACTCAGAAATTGTTTTATATGTTATGGATTAATGAAATGGCAATTGATAATATATTTATCTATTACAGCGATGGATGGACATTATGCTTGTGTCCAGAATAGCTATTTTATCTATTCCTGACATAAGCATAAAGCGTTTGCTGTAAGATGATGTTATTGCAAGCCCTTTAATTACTCAAAAATGGTTTTATATGATATGTTATGGATTAATGAAATGGTAAATGATTACATATTTATGTATTGCAGCAAAGGATGGACATTTAGCCATCTGATACAGTCCCTGAAGAGAAGGAAGGTGCGGAGGGTCATTGCAGAGCACGACATGGAGGACCATCAGGGCATGCATGCACTTAGTTATCTTCTTGATTTTTGAATATATTGAAGGTATTTATGCTTGACCATAGATTTGTCTGCTGTATCTGTACTAATACATTAATGATTTTACTGTAAATAAATCCAATGCATTAATTGTACGGGAATCTAAACTGATATTTGCCATGGGTTGTATCTTGTTTTCATTTGTTTTACAATGTTATCCATTTACTTAGTTCATCCATTCACTATGTTATACATTTTTTTAAAAATAAAGTGTGTGTTTCATTGAACACATAAATTGTATATTTCAGTGTATGTGTCTTTCAATTTTGCATTATATCAACAGATTCTCAACAGTGACCCATTAGGAGTATGGATAAGTGGTAATGTGAAATGTCAATGAACCTAACATTCTACTAAAAGATTTTTTTTGCCTTTTCCCATACATCACTAAGATGTTATAACTTTTTAGCAGTAAATGATAAATCTGTTCTGATTTCTACTCTATATCACTTACAAAACAGTGAAGATACCACACAGTTTGTCTCCCTCGATCTTGAACATGAAATGTTTAAAAACCTAGGTTTCTCATGGAGAATAGCCATTTAGAAAGTTTTTTTATTATTATTTATTTTGTGATTTGTTTTAATAATTGATGATATTGTGTTAAAGTAAGCATATTATTGTATATAAATGGAAAGCTCCAGTTATCCTGTTTAAAATGGTATATTACCTTTAGGGGTGTAACATAATATGATCACACCACAAACAGTTTTGCATACACGTCATATTTTCAATGAACCTAACATTCTAAAGCGTTTATTTTAGCCTTTTCTTACCCATCACTGAAGTGGTTATAACTTTTGAGCAGTAGAAGATAAATCTATTCTGATTCCTATTCTATATGACTCACACAATGGTGAAGATATCATACGCTGTAAGTTTCCCCCTATCTTGAACATGAAATGGGTAAAATAGTAGGTTTCTCATTAGAAAATAGCCATTTAGAATGTTTTATAAATTTAGTTGGTAAATGTATTTCCATAATTGATGATATTGCCATCAAGTAATCCTATAATTTTTTATATCAATTGAAAGCCCCAGTTATCCTGTTTACAATGGTATATCAAGTTTAGGTATCTGATGTCATATGATCACACTACAAACATTTTTGCAACGCACATTAAGAAATAAAATGGAATAGAATGTTGACCCAATATTCGCTTAGGCTGGAAAGGGTTAACTAAATAGATCTCTTCTTTCAATCTGGTTGTGAGTTGTACATTTTGCAACAGGTTTTTTTTTTAATCAATTAATTTGGAGATTTGATATCTTTGATAATAATTGACAAATTAAATCAAATAAATCAATTTTACATATTGGATAAATGAGTTTAAACTGCTGATGCCACTTGTGTTCTGTATTCAGAGTGCTGGATATTAGCTGTTAAAACTGCTTTGGAAATTGTCATTTTAAACAGATTTTCACTTCCCCCGATATGGGCATCTCTCCCTCGTGTCCCGCCTCATCTGAGGTTGTTTGCTTTCTGTAAACAACACAACTGAGCATGAGCAAAGGAAGTGGAAATCGATTTAAAAAACATTACCTGAGCTTGCATCATTTATTTGTCTCTTCTTTTCCCCCACATTCAAGGTTCTCTTCTAAAGCCTCAACTCAATGTCTCCTCAACCCCCACAAATAAGGCCCCTGTAGTATTGTCTGTTCATCCATGTGGCAAAGTGATGCATCTCAGCTCTGCAAGAACCCGGCCCATTTGTGTCTACCACATAGTTTCTACCAGGATCCCTAGGGATCTCCAGCAGAAAGAGACACCTGCAGTATCTTGACACGTACAATGAGCTACACTAATAACACAATAATACATTATCGTTGAAGTGGGTTCTTGGAAAATGGTGTCTCACAGGTTAGTTTCAGTGCTTTGGACATGTGCAGGATGTAAGCCATTTTGAATTAGAAGTAAAGATGAAAGTACAGGAAAGGTAAATTGAAAGTACTAAAAGGAACGGAGCTAAAAATGTAATAAATCTGAGAACGTTTTTTCCTGTCCGTTCTGCCAGTAACAGTGTAAGACTCACAAGCAAAGGCTCGCGAACAGGTAAAGTGATAAAATAAATAGGTAAACACTTTTCAAGTGAAATATTTTGTTGATTCATCTTACTGAGTTAAAAACAATTGTTCCAAGTGTTTTAAATGGCATTTCAATCCACAGAATTGAATACAAACCCCAAGAGGCTCTTTCTTCCCCTGCCCTAACAATGGGTATTTGTTTCCTTTTTTTCTTATTTGATGCTTAAATGTTCAACAAAATTCTCATTTTAATTTACTGCGATTGATTACAGTTTTTTTTTTATCGACTTGGTACTATTTTCACAAGTACGTGGTATATTTTAGTACAAAACTAGTACAGTTTGTTGTGAAATGTAATGAGAACATTTGTTTAGTGACCAAAACACAACATAATGATATCTTTTAAATTTAGTCATTTTAACTACCAGTTTATCAAATAGCAAACCATGCAAGATACATGTTACGAATCGCCCTTAGAAGTGCTGAAAGTAATATGCTACAGTACTGTAAATTACAATAGATTTACATTCGGCAATACACTTACATTACATAACAAAATTGACAGAAAATCTATAATTTCCACAATATTTATCCAATGTTGGGTCAAAGGTGTGATCAAAGAAGATGTCCTCTATAATAATTCATGCAAACAAACATTTTACTGTTTTTCAGGAACAGTTGCAACATGTATTAAACGTTAAATATCATTCATGTGTCACAAAGCAAAGTGCAAGGTCTGACACTGTGACACAAGAAAATTACTCTGCAATGTCAAAACATGTTGAACACGTCTTCACAAACATTGACATAAACGTAGGCCTACTATAGGGAATAATGATTAGAATCATCCGGAGAAATAGGCTTGGAAAAATGCTGATTCAAATTCTGGTAGGTGTGACTTTGTAATGTTCCGCTCCCTTCCTGTTCGTTTTCTGTATATTCCTGTTTTCCCTCCGTGTCATGTTGGTTCCTTTTGTCCGTGTTTTCCCCGCTGCTGTGGTCTGGGCGTTTCCTTCTCTGTCTTGTTCGTCTGGTTGTCTTACTTCCGCCTTTTCACTCCGTCCCCCCTCGTTGCATGCATTTCCTCACCTGGTGTTTCTTAATCACTCCCGTTTATTTTCCACACCTGTTCCTTGTTTAGTTCTGTCATTAACCTCACTATTTATTCCTTCGGCTGGCTGCCAGTCGGCGCCAGTTCGTTAACTATCGTCACGCGGTGTTAATGCTCGTTGTTTGCCTGGTCGCGTTCAAAGAACTACTCGCTTGGTTGTGGGATATTATCCCCTTGCAGCTAGAGTTCCGCTCCTAACTACAGTCTGGTAGTTATCCTCCAAGTCATTTCTTGTTGTACATGCAGCTAACCTGTTTCCCCTCTCCTCCATCTAACCCAGCTCCCATTCTCCCGTGGCAGTGTTTGTTTCCCCCCGTTTTCGTTGTGTGTGTTGCGGTACCTCCACCTCCAGCTCGTGTAGGCTCCGGGTTGGCTTGTTACCTGGCTACCCTCCAGTTGTTCCTGTCCGACCGAAGAAGCCAACTAGTTCTTCGGCGCCGGCTCCTGGAGCTCTGGAGACCAGTCAGCTCCTTCCGGACCTACCGCAGCTACGCCACACTACCCAGCCCTGCCGTGCTTTACCAACCACCTACCTCTCAAGCCCTGCACCTCCGTGAGAACCTCCCGGTCATTTCCGTGCCTTCCCTTGCACTAACCCCACCTGCTTTGTTTTGTTCTGTACCGGTGCAGTCATTCCGGTCCAGTTCCTGTCCTGCCGTAGTGAGCCGCTCCCCAGCTAGTCCAGTCCAGTCCAGGTGTGAGCCGTGCACCTACCTGTCCAGTCCAGTTCCGGTTTGGAACAATCCGTTCCAGACCCTGCTACCCGTGTGGACCTCCCGGTCCAGTTCCAGTCCAGTCCAGTTCCGGTTTGGAACAAATCCGTTCCAGACCCTGATTCCAGTGTGACCACCCGGTCCAGTTCCAGTCCTGTCCAGTTCCGGTTTGGAATAAATCCGTTCCAGACCCTGATTCCAGTGTGGACCTCCCGGTCCAGTTCCAGTCCAGTCCAGTTCCGGTTTGGAACACACCCGTTCCAGATCCTGATTCCAGTGTGGACCTCCCGGTCCAGTTCCAGTCCAGTCCAGTTCCGGTTTGGAACATTCCGTTCCAGATCCTGATTCCTAAAGTGGACCTCCCGGTCCAGTTCCAGTCCAGTCCAGCTCCGGCTTGGAGCAGCCCGTCCCGGGCTTCCTTGCTGTTCCAGCGTAATATTGTGTTTTCCTTTTTTGTACAGTGTTGGGACTACCCCAACACTTAATTTAATAAACCCCCCTTTTGTGAATCTGTCTCCTGGTCGTTGCACTTGGGTTCGTCTTGTTCCGGGTTCGTAACAGAACGAACTGGCCAAAAATCATGGACCCAGCCGACCTGGAGCCAATTCGTCACGCCTTCTCCTGCCAAACTGCGGTCAGCGACCAACAGGGCCGACGTTTGGATGACGTGTTGGAGGTGCTGAGGGGCATCACGGAGCAAGTGGCGCAGCTAGCTCTTCACCAGCCGCTTCCGCGTATCCCTATGGGCCCAACACCGCCCGCGCCGGATCCGCCGGTGGATCCTTCTGCTTCCACTTCTCTCCGAGAGCCCCGCGTTCAACATCCAGAGTTATACCGCGGGGGATTGGGAAAGTGTCGCGAATTCCTGATGAAATGCGACATAGTATTCCGGATGCAGCCCTCCTCCTTCGCCTCCGACCCATGTAAGATCGCCTTCATAATGAGCAGTTTGGGAGGAGGTGCCCTGGAGTGGGCTACATCCATTTGGGACAGCCAAGTCGCGCTCTGCAACAACTTCGCTGCCTTCACCGCTGAGATGCGGCGTGTATTTGATCACCCTACCTGTGGGCGAGACGCAACCCAACGCCTACTTCAGGTCCGTCAAGGAAGCCGTAGCGTTGCTGAAATGGCAATTCAATTCCGTACCCTCGCAGCGGAGTCCGGATGGAATGACACCGCCCTTCAGGGGGCTTTCCGCCAGGCGCTGAGCGAGGAGTTAAAGGACCAACTTGCCACCCGCGAAGAATCCACGTCACTCAATTGCCTTATTAGCCTGGCCATCGCTATTGACAACCGTCTCCGTATCCGGGCCCGTGAGCGAGGGGGGAACTCCGGTCATCAGCATCAGCAACACATACGCTCACACCCTTCTGCCTCTGGATCCAGAGCGGCGTCTGGGGTCTCTGAGGAAGAGCCCATGCAACTGGGCAGAGTTGCGGTCAACGCCGAGGAGCGCCAACGTCGCCTGCGATCTAGATCCTGTTTTTACTGTGGCAAACCAGGCCACCAGATCGCCTCATGCCCCGTTCGCCCAAGAGGGGTAGGCTCGCCAGTTAAACTGGGCGTACTGACGAGCCCAATCATACCTTGCCATGCAGCTCAGAATCGCCTTGTCTTCAAGGCCACTCTCCTTTGGAGGGACAAGTCCGAAGTCTCGTCGGCCCTTATCGACTCTGGTGCCGACGCTAACTTCATGGACATCACCTTCGCCAGGAGGGCCGGCATCCCCACGGAACTGCTACCCTCTCCCATTACTGCTTTTGCCTTAGACGGTAGGAGTCTGGGGTTAGTCACCCACTCCACCGTTCCAGTACAGCTCGTTTTATCCGGCAATCATCGGGAGAGTATTCAACTTCTGCTCATCAACTCTAAACAATCCTCCATAGTTTTGGGTCAGACCTGGCTCCGCCTTCACAACCCTCACATCGACTGGCAAGCCGGTCGTATCCTGGCGTGGAGTGGTCACTGTCTGGCTAGCTGTCTTCGTTCCGCTCTCCCCCCTCCGGGATCCAAGAATTCCAGCACCAACCTACCCGAACCCGATCTGTCCAACGTTCCCAAGCAATATCACGACCTCTGCCTTACCTTTTCAAAATCACGCGCTCTGTCCCTACCTCCTCACCGACCCTACGATTGTTGCATTGACCTGCTGGCGGGAGCCAAGCTTCCGTCTGGTCGTCTCTACAGTCTGTCGGGTCCGGAGAAACTCTCCATGGAGGAGTATATTCATGAGTCCCTCGCCTCGGGCATCATCCGCCCTTCCTCCTCTCCTGTTGGTGCTGGGTTCTTTTTTGTGGGGAAAAAGGACGGCTCACTACGGCCCTGCATCGACTACCGGGGGCTCAATCAAATTACCATCCGCAACAAATATCCTCTTCCCCTTATTAACACTGCCTTTGAACCCCTCTCGCAGGCCGTCATTTTTACCAAGCTCGACCTCCGTAATGCGTACCACTTGGTGCGTATACGGGAGGGGGGATGAATGGAAGACTGCCTTCAATACCCCGTTGGGCCACTATGAGTACCTGGTGGTCCCCTTCGGCCTTACTAACGCCCCGGCAGTCTTCCAGGGCATGGTGAATGACGTCCTGCGAGACCTGTTGGGGAAGACTGTTTTCGTGTATATCGATGATATTTTGATTTTTTCTAAATCCCCCCAGGAGCACATTCTCCATGTCCGGGAGGTTCTCCAGCGCCTGCTTGAAAACCAGCTCTTCGTTAAGGCAGAGAAGTGCTCCTTCCACGTCTCCTCAGTCCCGTTCCTCGGCTTCATCATCGAGGAGGGCAGCATCCGGGCGGATCCCGCCAAGATCAAGGCGGTGACAGAATGGCCTCAACCCACCTCTCGTAAGCACCTGCAACAGTTTCTTGGTTTTGCCAATTTTTATCGTAGGTTCATCCGTAATTACAGTGTCATTGCTGCTCCCCTAACCAAACTCACCTCCACTGCTTTTTCTTTTTGTTGGAACTCCGAGGCCCAGCTCGCGTTTGAACGCCTTAAGGCTCGGTTTTCCTCGGCCCCCTATTCTTTGTCACCCTGACCCCACTCGCCAATTTACTATTGAGGTGGATGCCTCCGACACCGGCGTGGGGGCCATTCTGTCCCAACGAGCCGCCTTGGACAACAAGCTCCATCCCTGTGCTTTCTTCTCCCGGAGGCTGTCCTCCGCCGAGCGGAACTATGATGTCGGGGATCGGGAGCTTCTGGCCATCAAGCTGGCTCTTGAGGAGTGGCGCCACTGGCTGGAGGGGGCAGGTAGCCCCTTTATTGTTTTAACTGACCACCAAAACCTTATTTATCTTAAGTCTGCTAAGAGGCTTAATGCCAGACAGGCTAGGTGGTCATTATTCTTTGCCCGATTTAATTTTTCTGTGTCCTTCCGCCCCGGTTCCCGCAATATCAAAGCGGATGCATTATCCCGTGTTTTTTCCCTTCCCTCCAGTCCTGCTGACCCCGAGCCTATTCTACCGGCTTCCTGTATGGTGGCTGCGGTCTCCTGGACGATTGAGGAGGTTGTGAGGTCCGCCCAGACTTCCCACCCTGACCCCCGTAGTAACCCTAACTCCTCCCTGTTTGTTCCCAACTCCGTCCGCTCCCAGGTCCTTGAGTGGGTTCACGCCTCCTGTCTGGCGTGTCACCCAGGTGTTGCCAGAACGACCACCCTCGTCAGGAGGAGTTTTTGGTGGCCCACGCTCAAGGAGGATACCCGTGCTTTTGTCCTGGCCTGCGCGGTGTGCGCCAGGAGCAAGGCTTCCCACCAGCCTCCCTCGGGTCTTCTCCTTCCCCTCCCTGTCCCGGGCCGTCCTTGGAGCCACATTGGCGTTGACTTCGTCACCGGTCTGCCATTGTCAGAGGGCAACTCTGTCATTCTGACAATTGTGGATCGGTTCTCCAAGGCGGTTCACTTTGTTCCCCTCCCTAAGCTCCCGTCCGCCCTCGAAACTGCGGAGCTCCTGGTGTCACAGGTGGTCAGGCTGCACGGGATCCCATCCGACATTGTGTCGGACCGTGGGCCCCAATTCTCCTCCCAGGTGTGGAGGGCGTTCTGTGTAGCCCTGGGGGCCTCGGCCAGTCTGTCGTCTGGTTTTCATCCCCAGTCTAACGGCCAGGCAGAGAGGGCGAACCAGGACCTGGGGGCCGCCCTGCGGTGCGTCACTGCACGCAATCCCGCCTCCTGGAGCCGTTTTCTTCCCTGGGTAGAGTACGCCCATAACTCCCTTAAGAGTGCATCTACAGGGTTGTCCCCGTTCGAGTGCTCATTAGGTTACCAACCCCCTCTCCTGTCGGCCCAGGAGGCCGAGGTAGCAGTCCCCTCCGTTAAGTCCCACATCCTCAAGTGCAAACGCATGTGGAGACTTGCACGCACCGCACTCCTGCGTTCTAATTCCCGTTCTCAACGTCTGGCGGACCTGCACAGGACCGCAGCCCCTAAATACAGAGCCGGGCAGCAGGTCTGGCTTTCCACATCCAACATTTCCCTTCCCTCCTCCTCTAAGAAACTTCGGCCCCGGTTTATTGGTCCCTTCCCTGTTGTTTGTCTCATTAACCCGGTTTCCGTTAAACTCTCCCTCCCTTCCTCCCTCAAGGTCTACCCCGTTTTTCATGTGTCACAGATCAAGCCTGTCGCCTCCAGCCCCCTCAGTGCCCCTACCCTCCCTCCTCCTCCCGTCCGGGTCATCGACAACGCCCCGGCCTACACGGTGGACCGCATTATCGACATCCGCCGTAAGGGTCGGGGTTTTCAATACCTCGTGGACTGGGAGGGGTATGGTCCTGAGGAGCGGTCGTGGCTCCACAGGAGCCTCATCCTGGATCAATCATTGATCCAGGATTTCCACAGTCGCTTCCCTCTCAAGACCAGGCCGCCAGGTACGCCAGGAGGCGTACGTTGAGGGGGGGGGTACTGTAATGTTCCGCTCCCTTCCTGTTCGTTTTCTGTATATTCCTGTTTTCCCTCCGTGTCATGTTGGTTCCTTTTGTCCGTGTTTTCCCCGCTGCTGTGGTCTGGGCGTTTCCTTCTCTGTCTTGTTCGTCTGGTTGTCTTACTTCCGCCTTTTCACTCCGTCCCCCCTCGTTGCATGCATTTCCTCACCTGGTGTTTCTTAATCACTCCCGTTTATTTTCCACACCTGTTCCTTGTTTAGTTCTGTCATTAACCTCACTATTTATTCCTTCGGCTGGCTGCCAGTCGGCGCCAGTTCGTTAACTATCGTCACGCGGTGTTAATGCTCGTTGTTTGCCTGGTCGCGTTCAAAGAACTACTCGCTTGGTTGTGGGATATTATCCCCTTGCAGCTAGAGTTCCGCTCCTAACTACAGTCTGGTAGTTATCCTCCAAGTCATTTCTTGTTGTACATGCAGCTAACCTGTTTCCCCTCTCCTCCATCTAACCCAGCTCCCATTCTCCCGTGGCAGTGTTTGTTTCCCCCCCGTTTTCGTTGTGTGTGTTGCGGTACCTCCACCTCCAGCTCGTGTAGGCTCCGGGTTGGCTTGTTACCTGGCTACCCTCCAGTTGTTCCTGTCCGACCGAAGAAGCCAACTAGTTCTTCGGCGCCGGCTCCTGGAGCTCTGGAGACCAGTCAGCTCCTTCCGGACCTACCGCAGCTACGCCACACTACCCAGCCCTGCCGTGCTTTACCAACCACCTACCTCTCAAGCCCTGCACCTCCGTGAGAACCTCCCGGTCATTTCCGTGCCTTCCCTTGCACTAACCCCACCTGCTTTGTTTTGTTCTGTACCGGTGCAGTCATTCCGGTCCAGTTCCTGTCCTGCCGTAGTGAGCCGCTCCCCAGCTAGTCCAGTCCAGTCCAGGTGTGAGCCGTGCACCTACCTGTCCAGTCCAGTTCCGGTTTGGAACAATCCGTTCCAGACCCTGCTACCCGTGTGGACCTCCCGGTCCAGTTCCAGTCCAGTCCAGTTCCGGTTTGGAACAAATCCGTTCCAGACCCTGATTCCAGTGTGACCACCCGGTCCAGTTCCAGTCCTGTCCAGTTCCGGTTTGGAATAAATCCGTTCCAGACCCTGATTCCAGTGTGGACCTCCCGGTCCAGTTCCAGTCCAGTCCAGTTCCGGTTTGGAACACACCCGTTCCAGATCCTGATTCCAGTGTGGACCTCCCGGTCCAGTTCCAGTCCAGTCCAGTTCCGGTTTGGAACATTCCGTTCCAGATCCTGATTCCTAAAGTGGACCTCCCGGTCCAGTTCCAGTCCAGTCCAGCTCCGGCTTGGAGCAGCCCGTCCCGGGCTTCCTTGCTGTTCCAGCGTAATATTGTGTTTTCCTTTTTTGTACAGTGTTGGGACTACCCCAACACTTAATTTAATAAACCCCCCTTTTGTGAATCTGTCTCCTGGTCGTTGCACTTGGGTTCGTCTCGTTCCGGGTTCGTAACAGACTTGCTGCAATTCATCTCTTAATATGCTATCAGTCGCCTATTTATAAACTTTTATTTACATATCCCACTCTTATATATGCCTGCTTTTTACTTCTCTTTACAATGAAAAAGCTAGTGCTCAACATCCTGAACTTTTGCAATTATTTTATGGTCCACCTCAATCAATAGAACAATCTATAATTCATGGTTCATAGCTATTATAGTATTATTGTTTTCATTTTAATTGGAGAAATTAAGCAAAAGTGTGGTTAGTTGTTATTTTTAATTACAATATTTTAATTCAAGGGAGGAGTAATGGCATAGCCTACTAATTCTTCAATTGGTTGGTTGTATGTGGTTGGTTTGTGTGATGTGGTAGCCTGTAAATCCTTCGTTCATAGTTATATAATAGATACTATTTAAGCCTATGACGGGGTTAGCTATGATGTCATTGCTGGGCCCCGCGTAGGTTGACTCGCCATGGGCCATAGGCGGAGGCTAAGGCTAGGAAAGGGAGGGGGAGGTGTCCACCCTTGCACGAGCAGGAACAATTTTTGCATTCATTTCATCGTAAATGCAGTTTTTTGAGTACACGAGCCCATGTTGGCTTTGGTTGTAAAGTAACAGTGGGGTTGTGTTTAGGTTAGAGTTTATAAATCAAAGGTCCTTGAAGCTTTTGGAACATTTGAATATTACACCATTTATTTTAATAGCACACAAATAGAAAAATAAATAAACAACACTCTAAAACAGAAATAAAAAAATAAGTGTGCAAGATTAGTGTTCCAAATAATGTCAGAGGTAAACTAGGGTTGAATGTCACAGAGGTAAAATCCTGTTAGATAATAGCCTATAGTGTTGCTGAGGTAAAATACTGTTAGATAATAGCCTATAGTGTTGCTGAGGTAAAATACTGTTAGATAATAGCCTATAGTGTTGCTGAGGTAAAATACTGTTAGATAATAGCCTATAGTGTTGCTGAGGTAAAATACTGTTAGATAATAGCCTATAGTGTTGCTGAGGTAAAATAGGAAGTAGATAGTTTATCCCTTCAGTAAAGATGGTGAAAGAACAATCTACTATCAATACCTTCTGTTAAAACATTGCATGAACATGTTTTCGCAATTATTTTCATTTTGGCGGTCCTGACTTCCGTTAGGCGGTCCGTGAAAATATCTTGGCGGCTGCAAAGAATTTACTTAGCCTTACACAACCTCCGCCCATGCCCCGGGCCCCCGCCTACGCCCCGGGCCCCGCCTATGCCCCGGGCCCCCGCCTATGCCCCGGGCTCCGCCTATGCCCCGGGCCCCGCCTATGCCCCGGGCTCCGCCTACGCCCCGGGCCCCGCCTATGCCCCGGGCCCCGCCTATGCCCCGGGCCCCGCTTATGCCCCGGGCCCCGCCTATGCCCCGGGCCCCGCTTATGCCCCGGGCCCCGCCTATGCCCCGGGCCCCGCTTATGCCCCGGGCCCCGCCTACGCCCCGGGCCGCGCCTACGCCCCGGGCCACGCCTACGCCCCGGGCCCCGCCTACGCCCCGGGCCCCGCCTACGCCCCGGGCCCCGCTTATGCCCAGGGCCCCGCCCATGCCCCGGGCCCCGCCTATGCCCCGGGCCCCGCCTATGCCCCGGGCCCCCGCTTATGCCCCGGGCCCCGCCTACGCCCCGGGCCGCGCCTATGCCCCGGGCCCCGCCTATGCCCCGGGCCCCGCCTATGCCCCGGGCCCCGCCCATGCCCCGGGCCCCGCCTATGCCCCGGGCCCCGCCTCCTATGCCCCGGGCCCCCGCCTATGCCCCGGGCCCCGCCTATGCCCCGGGCCCCGCTTATTAATTCAAAAGCGTGTGCTCCACACACCATGAACCCAAAATAAATGCACAAAAAATTATTGATAAAAATGTAATTAACTGACCTTATTGATATATTATTGATCACCTGTCAAATTAAATTTTGACAAGAACCATTTCTCCCTCCCTGAATTCTGTTATTGTAGTCCAGAAAGGTGATTGTAATACATTGCATCATCCAGTAGACTTGAAGTGTTCCATTTGCAAATCAGAGAGCTCCAGTCATCATGCTATTAATTATTAAAAAACTGATACTGTCGTTGACAGATTAATATAAATGTACAGCCAAGTGCTGGTCTCCCGAAACCTACACTGCTATAGTTGAGGTGAGAATCAGAGGTGAGAATCCTTCTCCAGTGCAGGAGTTTTAACGGGGTAGACAGTCTTGAGGCCAGGAGAATTAATGCCAAGTGAGTCTTCCTACCATCCTCTCTCATTATAGAACATTTTAGGGAACCCTTGACAGTCCAGAGCTGGAGATGCCTGAATTGATGTAGCACCTGTTCACTTGCCATGAGCTATCGGTTGCCATGGCCTCTGTCAAGGGATATAGCCTAGCAACTACCCAGTTTCCCCAAATAGACATCTTTAGCAGGTTCACTTCTCTTCATTTCATTTTCCAACTACAGAGAAAAGGAAAAGAAAAAAAACGAAAGAAAAAAAAAACTCAACTTTATTACATGACTCTCTTGAAACAGGTTTCTCATTCAGTATCAATTGTGTCAGTTTCTATATCCTGTTCCATTACGCCTAGTTAATATTTGATACTGTTCCCCTGCAGTAGTACTGACACCAGATCTCTAAGAACGGCCTCGTAAAATATTCTGGAATGCCGTAAAAACAGACTGAGCTGTTCAAATGTTACGGGACATTTTTTTTCCCTATTCTCCCCAGCGAGGACATCCAGAGAGAAATCAAAGGGAATATTAAACATTTTTAAACTGTCTTCAGGATAAAAATCAATGCGTGAGGTCTATATGATGAATGGAGCAGAATTCAAAATGGTTTTTAAAAAGCACAGAGAAAAAAAAAAACTGTTTTAAAGCATCAATATTACTTTACATTATTTATGTTCTTAGCTGATGTCCAGGGCAAACCTACGTTCCAGGATATGTACCAAAGCAATTCACGACAGCTGCCTTGCTCAAGCGTATGACAGCAGTGCCATATAAGAGAATGGATCCTTCAACCTTCGAGCTGTACTGATTCATCGCCACCCTATTCACCTTTTACAGTGAAAGCTCTTGAGCTGTTAAGAGGAAGCACAGGTGTTACTTTTAAACTGATTATCATTGCTCTCAATCCTTTAATATGTTTATTATGCTTGTTTGTCAATCATATAATCAATTAACTGAATAAATGCTTAACAATTGGGTCCTTGTCTCTTAGTGTTATTTTGGGATAACTATTCGCTCACTCACACCCACTGAGAAACAGATCTAGACCTGCCTGAACATGAGTGCTAAATCAAATCAAATCAATATTTATTTATTTATAAAGTGCATTTCACAACCAGTTCTCACAATGCGCTTCACAGAAAAACCCAGGCTAAACCCCCACAAGAACAAACCAAATGCAACAGTGGCAAGGAAAAACTCCCTGGTGTAACTAGGAAGAAACCTTGGGAGGAACCAGACTCAAGGGGGGGAACCCATCCTCGGCTCAGGGTCTTGGGCTTAAAGACCAGCATGGTCAAAGCAGCCAATGTCCATGATAATAGAATTAGCAGCAGCTAGATGACAGTCCAGATGTGACGGCAATGATGGTGAGGAAACCGGGCGGCGGTGGAGGGGAGGGGCAAGCGGCGACGGAGAGCAAGCCGGACAGCAGCGGTGAGGGAGTCCAGTTGACAGCAACTCTTGAGATGCAGGGCATAAGCCCCGCCGGCAGAATGTAGAAAAAGTTGGAGAGAGAAAAAAAAACTGTTATGGAAAGTGTAACAGAGCAGCAGGGAGCACCAACTGGAGATTGCGCAAGTGCCCCCCGCCAGGAGTAATCTATAGCTGCATAGCTATGAAGACCCATGCAGTCATGAGAGGGAAAACAATCCTACCCACCTATCAGGAGCCAGCCCAGGAAGATGGGGTCACAGCTGTTGACAGCTGACAGTAAGGAAAGGATGCCACCCCACATTACTCTATAGCTAAAGGCTTCTCTGGCCCTATCTCCAGACTACAACTCATTATAAGCCTGATCATGCTAGGCCTGGGCTCTGAAACAAAGGTCTTATTTTTAATCTTTGCTGGCTGTCCACCCTGTTTGTCATCTGCCCATCTGTTTATCCCTTCTACTCAAGTGACTGCAGAGATAAAGTAGCTTAAAATAGCCCATAAATCCTGGTAGAAGTGAACATGGCTGCTTTTCTCTTAACAGTTCTGACCATTTTGTCTGCCCAAGCTAATCTGTGAGGGATCTGCATTGCATCAACCCGGCATCAACTGTGCTGATTTGCAACGTGCAACCATCTCCCGATTAAGGGGTAAAAGAGTGGCCGTACATCCATGAATCTTTATTTAAGAACGAGCAGGCTGCTGTTCTCACTGTGTGATTAAACCGGGTGGTGTGATTAAACCGGGTGATTTAATGACCGTCTTAAACCGAGGAAGTGTAAAACTTTACTTTCCTCAGACGTTAATAACACATGGCCAACTCCTGTTTTTCGTATGTCTACCCTCTTGGTCTGGATAGCAGTGGCTTTGCTGGCTTCAATTATGCATTTTAGTGCATTTTGTTGCTTTTTTTTTGTCTGGGGAAACTCTTAATTAACTCCCATAGGCCACCGCAACGTGGCTTCCGTAGACTGGACACTGACCTTCAGAGCGAAAGAAGCATCACATTCGCTGGAGAGAAAAAAGTTTCAGCCTGGATCTAGGCCAGAAGAACATGAGCTGCGTAGCCTGTCGCTGACAGGATTTTAATCTGAAATGCATCGTAAATCTATCAACCTGCAGGAAATAAAGGTGAGCCCCCTGTTATGGTTGTAGAAGGGCAGAGGAATGACGAGTGCTCGCAAGTCAACACACATCAACCTCAGAAAAAGCATCTGGCACAGCAAGATAAAATCGTTTTCACCGTCATAATGTAACTGGGCCGAGTAAATTGCATTTCCACTGCCATTTTTATAGTCTCCTCCTTACAAATGACTTTGGGAAGTTTAATAACACTGCAGCCTTGCTTAATTGTCCAACTGGCTGTTTATTTTCCCATCTTTGCTCTCCTTTATAGTCTGTAAACTTCTCGCAGGACTCTCTTGCTTATGCCAGAGAGTTGCTGTCATCCCTTCAACTAGTCCAAGGAAACAGCAAGAGAACCTGGTAACTAGGAGCTATAAAGAACACACTAACTTATGTCATTTTAGACATTCGTGAATGAGCTTGGACTGCGTAGGCTGTGGCAGATTCCGCGCCTTGGTTATGCTGGCTCTCCGAAAAGACAAAGAGCTAAATGGGACAGAAAAGACGGAGACATGGGGGGTTTTGGCATCAGCTGTGGGAGCCAGAGGATCGGATGTTGTCATTTTGTCCTTTCCAAGAGAAGGGGAGAAGCGGCCCATTAGCATGCCGGAGACGCGGCCAGGAGACCCACCGCACAATGGATTGTGGAGCCAGAGGCGCCCAAGCGGCTCCGAGGGCCAATGGATAAGAAAATGACGCCGCTCTAATTTAACAGCTAATTTGCCTGCATTCTCTTGAGTTAATCTTAAAAGGGAAAATAGGCCGTGTCGGGCGGGAGATTGACGTGCGCATAATGGAGAGTGTGGGCCTGCATTTGGGGACTGGGACTGGGACTGGGCCATCTGCTTGAAGACCCTCTCACCTCTTTTAATTTCCCATGTAGCAAACAACCCTGAGATGAAGTTGTGTGCTGAAATGTGCTGTGAAGTTAAGTCACATAATCAGAATCAGGGTTGGGTAGAGGGAAAGAGAGTACAGAGGTATTGAGGAGTGTGAAAATGAGAAACCTGTCTTTAATGTTGGAGGGGGGGGGGGGGGGGGTTGGCACATTATAAATCTTCAGAGATTATTTTCTCATCATCGAAAGGTCAGAGTCTATCTATATTACAGCTGTCTCAGATTTCCATAGTAATAAAACTACTTGCATTTGCTTTGTTTTCAAAAAATTTTGAACTGTGTCTGTTTCATTTGCTTTGTTTCTTTATCAATGATTATAAATACCCGTTTGTGCAGAGAATCATGGGTAAAACTTTACATTAAGTTGCACCAATACCTAATAATTGTAACTAATTTGGTAACAAGAGGTTATTACTGAGTAACTCCAACATAGGTAACATGGAACAGCAGTTAGCGGTATTCTTAATTACACATGTGAATATTCCTAAATATTCTATTTACACTCATAGGCCACATCTTCATGATACACAACAAATAAACCTTGCCTGTTAGTTTCACAATGTGTCTTGATGATATGGAATGATTTAATTTCAGCAGGAGAGATGTAACAGGGCTGGCTTTGTTTCACACGTGTAATTATGAATACCACTAACTGCTGTTCCATGTCACCTACATTGGAATTACTCAGTAATAACCTCTTGTTACCAAATTAATTACAATTTAACTGCACAGGTATTGGTGCAACCTAATGTAAAGTGTTACCGAATCATGTCTTATTGGCCATGTCAAGAAAAAACTTGGGTAACACTTTATAATAATGTCTTGTAATAGATCATTACTAAGGCATTTGTTCATTAGTTACTTACAATTTATAAATCATTATTCCTACATTCACAAACATCTATAAATGTATTCATTAACATGAGTTAAAGATCAGAGAATTGCTGGTCAACTGGGAGAGAACATGTGAACAATTTATCTTATATCCTCCTGCTTCCAGTGGGTGCGGCTGGGGCTTGGCCCAAGGGCGGGGCCCAGGCTGAGGCTGGTACTAGGCCCAAGGGCAGAGCCCAGGCTGAGGCTGGTACTAGGGCAGGGCCCAGGCTGAGGCTGGTACTAGGCCCAAGGGCAGGGCCCAGGCTGAGGCTGGTACTAGGCCCAAGGGCAGGGCCCAGGCTGAGGCTGGTACTAGGGCAGGGCCCAGGCTGAGGCTGGTACTAGGCCCAAGGGCAGAGCCCAGGCTGAGGCTGGTACTAGGGCAGGGCCCAGGCTGAGGCTGGTACTAGGCCCAAGGGCAGAGCCCAGGCTGAGGCTGGTACTAGGCCCCAGGGCAGGGCCCAGGCTGAGGCTGGTACTAGGCCCAAGGGCAGAGCCCAGGCTGAGGCTGGTACTAGGCCCCAGGGCAGGGCCCAGGCTGAGGCTGGTACTAGGCCCAAGGGCAGGGCCCAGGCTGAGGCTGGTACTAGGCCCAAGGGCAGGGGCCCAGGCTGAGGCTGGTACTAGGGCCCAAGGGCAGGGCCCAGGCTGAGGCTGGTACTAGGCCCAAGGGCAGGGCCCAGGCTGAGGCTTGGTACTAGGCCCAAGGGCAGGGCCCAGGCTGAGGCTGGGTACTAGGCCCAAGAGCAGGGCCCAGGCTGAGGCTGGTACTAGGCCCAAGGGCAGGGCCCAGGCTGAGGCTGGTACTAGGGCCCAAGGGCAGGGCCCAGGCTGAGGCTGGTACTAGGGCCCAAGGGCAGGGCCCAGGCTCAGGCTGGTACTAGGCCCAAGGGCAGGGCCCAGGCTGAGGCTGGTACTAGGGCCCAAGGGCAGGGCCCAGGCTGAGGCTGGTACTAGGGCCCAAGGGCAGGGCCCAGGCTCAGGCTGGTACTAGGCCCAAGGGCAGGGCCCAGGCTGAGGCTGGGTACTAGGCCCTTTAACTGTACTTGCTCTGGGCTCTTATCAGACAGGTCATTTGCACCTGTCACTTCACATAAATTATTAGAAGAGGAGCATGGTCAGGTGGAGTGATGTGTGTGTGTGTGTGTTTGTGTGTGTGTCTGTAAATCAATCAATCAAATTTTATTTAAAATGCATGCACGCAAACATGGGTCTCAAAACACTTTTAACTGTTAATTAATACATTTATAGATGTTTGTGTATGTAGGAATAATGATTTATAAATTGTAAGTAAATAATGAACAAATCCTTACTAATGATCTATTATTATATGATCTATGACATTATTATAAAATGTTACCAATTACCTATTTTTGGGAGTCAGTAGCCGCAGAATACTATGGATGTCATCCGAACAGGGTAGGGTGGCTTAAGTTGACTATAGTTCATCTTACTGCTGTGTGACTGCCACCTAGCTACTCACTAGGCACCTACAAGTTTCCATTATCAGTACCTTACTAGTGCTTAGCTCTCCAATAGTATGCATAGTATATACTGTGTGGCCTATAGTGTGAGAATGTCATTGGACTAGCTCTCCAATATTATGCTGTGTGGCCTATAGTGTGAGAATGTCATTGGACTAGCTCTCCAATAGTATGCTGTGTGGCCTATAGTGTGAGAATGTCATTGGACTAGCTCTCCAATAGTATGCTGTGTGGCCTATAGTGTGAGAATGTCATTGGACTAGCTCTCCAATAGTATGCTGTGTGGCCTATAGTGTGAGAATGTCATTGGACTAGCTCTCCAATAGTATGCTGTGTGGCCTATAGTGTGAGAATGTCATTGGACTAGCTCTCCAATAGTATGCTGTGTGGCCTATAGTGTGAGAATGTCATTGGACTAGCTCTCCAATAGTATGCTGTGTGGCCTATAGTGTGAGAATGTCATTGGATTGCAGGCAGGTGTAGCGGAGGAGTGGGTGTGTACTTGAAGACAGAGCTTCCTTTATGGATTATGACAGGCAGGTGTAGCGGAGGAGTGGGTGTGTACTTGAAGACAGAGCTTCCTTTATGGATTATGACAGGCAGAATGGAAGCATAACTGATGATTCCCTGAAATGGGAGGAAAAAGGAAAGAAGAAAAGTCATGTCATTTGTTCGTGATGTCATCATTTGTCAGTTGGCTCACTGAAGGCCCGTTTCACTGAAAGATGGAACTGCCAAAACCAGAACAATTGAGGGTCACAATTTAAACAAAGTGTTGCTCATAAAGGCTTTATATAGCATATATGATGCCTTCATAAATGATGACATAACACCTTCTTATGCAACATGTTATGTCAAATGTGACATAGCCAACAATGTCATCTGGCTAATGGCTAAACATTATAAAGGGTGACATAAAACATGCTTATATGAAGGCAGAAAATCTCTCGCAGCTGTGCCATGATAGATAATAGTACTTAGTGATGAAAATGCCTTTAAATACTCTCACCTACTCTTGGCTCACAGGATGACGTGAAGCTTGAGTCCTTCTAGGCTTGGTCATCCACTGAGTCCTTCTAGGCTTGGTCATCCACTGAGTCCTTCTAGGCTTGGTCATCCACTGAGTCCTTCTAGGCTTGGTCATCCACTGAACTCTTAGGTGATGTCCCTGACTCTGTACCACTTATGCTTTCGTTTAATATCTTATTATCCACCATAATATCAGTTATAACTTATGTTGTACCTTCCTTCATGAAACATTAGCTACTACTTTTAGTAGCATGTTACTGTAAAGGGTGAACAGCAGGCTACTCCATTTAGCATGTATAGATTATAAGGCAATACCCTAGCTGCTAGGGATGAAACTGGCTTCACTTTAATGTGCAGTATAATACTTTAAGCATTTATATATACAGTATATATATATATATATATATATATATATATATATATATAATCTTATTTGCTATATATTTTATTATAAATCATTGTCACCCTTTATGAAGACATTTGCTTATGTATGATTTTATGTCATGTTTATGACAGCATTATATGTGCTATATAATGCCTTTATGAGCAACACTTTGTTGAAAGTGTGACCCAATTGGGAAAATTGGAACATTATTCAATAGTAACGAAAAACATTGCTCTTCCTTGCCAATTATTCATTATGCTGCTTGAAATAAACCATTTTTGTGAGAGAGATCCAGTTACCTAGCGAGGAAGGTCTAGTTAGCCCGCAAGAGGAAGTAAAAACCTGCGAGAGGGATTGAAAACCCCAGGTAAGAGGTCCATTGGACAGCACGCACAATTGAAACTGGCTTGCGAGAAGGTACAATGGATAGCGTATGCAAATGAAACATAGCAGCTAGCTAAACACTTATCTTCCTGAGTTAGGTGAAACATGCAGCCCAAGCCCCCCCACAACAGTATAGACAATAGACACAATCATAATATGGCCTGCTCTTATTTATGTTGAGATATATACAGTACTGTGCAAAAGTCTTAGGCAGATGGAAAAAAAAATAAAATAAATTAAGGTGCTTTCAAAAATAATGAAATTAAGTTTCTAAATATCAAACAATTGACTATAAAGAGCAGTAAACAGTAAAAAAAAAAAAAACACCTAAATAAAATCAATATTTGGTGTGACCACCCTTTGCCTTTAGAACTGCATCAATTCTCTTAGGTACACGTTTGTGCACTTTTATAAGAAAATCAGCTGGTAGGTTGTTCCAAGCATCTTGGAGAACATGCCACAGTTCTTCTGCAGACTTTGGCTGTCTCGATTGCTTCCGTCTGTCCAGGTAATCCTAGACAGCCTCGATGATGTTGAGATGAGGGCTCTGTGGAGGCCATACCATCTATTGCAGAACTACTTGTTCTTAATTTTGCTGAAGATAGTTCAATTCATGTTTTTTGGAAATTTATGTTTGGAAATCTAAAATTTGCTATTTTCTACTGACGCACTAATACAGAAGACAAGACAAGAAAAAAAATCATATAAAGAATCTACAGTGCCTAAGACTTTTGCACAGTACTGTATATATATATACACAAATCAAAAACTTCTCCCAAATACCCTCTGAGAGGAGTTTTCTTGCCTGCAGGGAGAAAATGGAGTCACAATAGCTGACCTCTGCCTAACTGTTAGGAGCACAGGGCACTATAGATGCAGCCAGCCTATCAGCTGCCTAACTGTTAGGAGCACAGTGCACTATAGATGCAGCCAGCCTATCAGCTGCCTAACTGTTAGGAGCACAGGGCACTATAGATGCAGCCAGCCTATCAGCTGCCTAACTGTTAGGAGCACAGGGCACTATAGATGCAGCCAGCCTATCAGCTGCCTAACTGTTAGGAGCACAGGGCACTATAGATGCAGCCAGCCCTATCAGCTGCCTAACTGTTAGGAGCACAGGGCACTATAGATGCAGCCAGCCTATCAGCTGCCTAACTGTTAGGAGCACAGGGCACTATAGATGCAGCCAGCCTATCAGCTGCCTAACTGTTAGGCTGGCTGCATCTATAGTTCCCTGTGCTCCTATCAGCTGCCTAACTGTTAGGAGCACAGAGCACTATAGATGCAGCCAGCCTATCAGCTGCCTAACTGTTAGGAGCACAGGGCACTATAGATGCAGCCAGCCTATCAGCTGCCTAACTATTAGGAGCACAGGGCACTATAGATGCAGCCAGCCTATCAGCTGCTTGACATAAATTACACTGGGATTACAGTGCAGGAAGGGGGGGGGGGGGGGGGTTGGGAGTTAGATGGGTGTGTGATGCATTCTCACACAGGAGCCAGGGGGTGTGGTGGTGTTCTCACACAGGAGCCAGGGGGGTGTGGTGGTGTTCTCACACAGGAGCCAGGGGGTGTGGTGGTGTTCTCACACAGGAGCCAGGGGGTGTGGTGGTGTTCTCACACAGGAGCCAGGGGGTGTGGTGGTGTTCTCACACAGGAGCCAGGGGGTGTGGTGGTGTTCTCACACAGGAGCCAGGGGGTGTGGTGGTGTTCTCACACAGGAGCCAGGGGGGTGTGGTGGTGTTCTCACACAGGAGCCAGGGGGTGTGGTGGTGTTCTCACACAGGAGCCAGGGGGTGTGGTGGTGTTCTCACACAGGAGCCAGGGGGTGTGGTGGTGTTCTCACACAGGAGCCAGGGGGTGTGGTGGCATTCTCACACAGGAGCCAGGGGGTGTGGTGGTGTTCTCACACAGGAGCCAGGGGGGTGTGGTGGTGTTCTCACACAGGAGCCAGGGGGTGTGGTGGTGTTCTCACACAGGAGCCAGGGGGTGTGGTGGTGTTCTCACACAGGAGCCAGGGGGGTGTGGTGGTGTTCTCACACAGGAGCCAGGGGGTGTGGTGGTGTTCTCACACAGGAGCCAGGGGGGTGTGGTGGTGTTCTCACACAGGAGCCAGGGGGTGTGGTGGCATTCTCACACAGGAGCCAGGGGGTGTGGTGGTGTTCTCACACAGGAGCCAGGGGGTGTGGTGGTGTTCTCACACAGGAGCCAGGGAGTGTGGTGGTGTTCTCACACAGGAGCCAGGGGGTGTGGTGGTGTTCTCACACAGGAGCCAGGGGGTGTGGTGGTGTTCTCACACAGGAGCCAGGGGGTGTGGTGGTGTTCTCACACAGGAGCCAGGGGGTGTGGTGGTGTTCTCACACAGGAGCCAGGGGGTGTGGTGGTGTTCTCACCACACTCAGGTGGCTTGGGATCCTATTAAGCCTTTAACCCTTGCAGGGAAAATAAAGTAGCGCAACTCACTGAGAAACTCAAGGCCAGGACTGTATTTGCCTTTAGGGTTTACACTGCATACTAATCTATTCAGTTTTACAGCAGACATTTAACCACTTTGCGCAGACCCCCTAGTGGCTATGGTGCCAGCGGCAAGATTTTGCTCAACTCAGATATTAATTTCTCCTGCAACAAACTATGAGTGGAAAACAACTAACTGTTTTAGTGTTATTGTACACGGTTCGTGACAACTCTGCCAGTATTGTCAGTATTGTCCCCTAGAAAGTCCATTTAACAAGCAACCCCCCACCCCAGTCTCGCCTGCAACTATACCAACCCCCCACCCAGTCTCACCTGCAACTATACCAACCCCCCACCCAGTCTCACCTGCAACTATACCAACCCCCCACCCAGTCTCGCCTGCAACTATACCAACCCCCCACCCAGTCTCACCTGCAACTATACCAACCCCCCACCCAGTCTCACCTGCAACTATACCTACCCCCCACCCAGTCCTCTCCTGCAACTATACCTACCCCCCACCCAGTCTCTCCTGCAACTATACCAACCCCCCACCCAGTCTCACCTGCAACTATACCTACCCCCCACCCAGTCTCTCCTGCAACTATACCTACCCCCCACCCAGTCTCACCTGCAACTATACCTACCCCCCACCCAGTCTCACCTGCAACTATACCTACCCCCCACCCAGTCTCACCTGCAACTATACCAACCCCCCACCCAGTCTCACCTGCAACTATACCTATCCCCCACCCAGTCTCACCTGCAACTATACCTACCCCCCACCCAGTCTCTCCTGCAACTATACCAACCCCCCACCCAGTCTCACCTGCAACTATACCTACCCCCCACCCAGTCTCTCCTGCAACTATACCAACCCCCCACCCAGTCTCACCTGCAACTATACCTATCCCCCACCCAGTCTCACCTGCAACTATACCTACCCCCCACCCAGTCTCTCCTGCAACTATACCAACCCCCCACCCAGTCTCACCTGCAACTATACCTACCCCCCACCCAGTCTCTCCTGCAACTATACCTACCCCCCACCCAGTCTCACCTGCAACTATACCTACCCCCCACCCAGTCTCACCTGCAACTATACCTATCCCCCACCCAGTCTCACCTTGCAACTATACCTACCCCCCACCCAGTCTCGCCTGCAACTATACCAACCCCCCACCCAGTCTCGCCTGCAACTATACCAACCCCCCACCCAGTCTCGCCTGCAACTATACCTACCCCTCACCCAGTCTCACCTGCAACTATACCAACCCCCCACCCAGTCTCACCTGCAACTATACCTACCCCCCACCCAGTCTCACCTGCAACTATACCAACCCCCCACCCAGTCTCACCTGCAACTATACCAACCCCCCACCCAGTCTCACCTGCAACTATACCTACCCCCCACCCAGTCTCTCCTGCGACTATACCAACCCCCCACCCAGTCTCACCTGCAACTATACCAACCCCCCACCCAGTCTCACCTGCAACTATACCAACCCCCCCACCCAGTCTCACCTGCAACTATACCTACCCACGCATGACACAGTGGACAATGTGTGAGATCATCAATATATTTTTTATCACCAAAAAATCCTATTCCCTCATAGCAACAAGATAACGCTAACAATAGCCCAATCATATGCCAAAAAAGCTGTGAAAAGCCCTGCTCACTCAAATGCAAAATAAACATGTGAAATGCTTATGTAAGTATAACACATCATTCTACTATCAATATCTGCTACTATATATGAAATAAATATCCAATCCTTCCATTGGTTTTACGCATAGAGATGCCCCTTTCATAATTCTGCGATCATTTATTGTCTGGGACAATCCAAAATACAGCTAATATATATAATAATAAAGCTCTTTATAAAGCTATTACATTACCTGGAACATCGACGCGTGAAACCCCCCATGCTCTGCAAACCTGTCTAATGCATTCCAGTTTATTCTGGTTTCATTGATGATTCTGTTATCCAATATCGGGCATTATACCCTTAGCAATGGTGTTTGCAATGTCTTAAATGATGCTTTGAACAATTAATTACAGCCCAGCGTAATGCCAGTTTTCGTTTTAACGGTCTAGTATTACGCAAACTCTACAGAAAACACATTCCCCAACGGGAGTTTTCCCTTCCCGATATATACCGTTGAAGTTGGAAGTTTACATACACTTAGGTTGAAGTCATTAAAACTAATTTTTAACCACTCCACAGATTTCATGTTAGCAAACTATAGTGTTGGCAAGTCATCTACTTTGCGCATGACACAAGTAATTTTTCCAACAATTGTTTACAGACAGATAATTTCACTTTTAATTCACTATATCACAATTCCAGTGGGTTAGATGTTTACATACACTAAGTTGACTGTGCCTTTAAATTTTTATATTTGGTCACATATCCTTTGCATGCCATGACTTCCTGATGTCTGTGACCCAACAACATCAAAAGACTCTTGATATCTTATTTTCTGGTACTCTTGCAAGCGATACTATAACGTCTCTGCATTTGAATGGATCTCTTTGGGAATTGGAGGGTGTGACTAGATTTAGCTGTAAATTACACTGGAACAGTATGGAAACACATGGTTGGCTAAATGGCTGTAAGTCATCAAGGGTCTGACGTATCAAACAAGCCTTAAATCATCACTCTGCTGCCAGAAATACAGTAGATATGGATGGATAACTTGAAGGGGTTCTTCTCCTGACTTCAATAGGAAAATTTGTCAGGAGAAACAAAGCAGAACAAATTTGTACGTAAATCGTTTGTATTAGAAATTTAGCCAATATTTTGGCATTCATCAATGTTTTCGTATCTTCAAAATGCAGCTAAATATAGCTTCTGAATGTCAATTAGAATAGGCCTGTGAATTTATTTTTATTTTCAGTTAAATTCACAAGACTTAATGTAGCCTTTGAAGTGCGCAATGCAAACGTAATAATTACGACGTAAAAAGCAAGCACTTTAGATTAAGCCTATTAATCAATTGTAGGCTATGAATTTATTTAATTAGACCCATAACTGAATTAATGATCCCAGTAGGCTACTATTTTACTGAATTGATTAAATTGAAATGTTATATGACGTTACATATACTAATTAAAATACACATTTAACCACTGAATGAAATTTGCAATAAAATTACATAGGTCTGTATAGCCATCGTTGCAATGGCTGACCTTGTGCTGTTGGAGGAGTTGGCTGCTTAAGAGAGAATAGAATGCATCTTTAGGATCGCACAAAAGCTATTTGTAGGCTGAGCTGGTTAGTCGTTTTCGAGTTTTTATGAAATTGCCAACCTGACGAATATAATTGGTGCCGTTACTGTACTGCACAATGTTTGCAAAATATGAAGAAATAGATATACATCTGTGCACCTCAGATTTCAAACCACCTCTCGCATGCACAGAACATCAACAAAATGACGAAATAAAATTTTGTATTCTCTTATTTATTTCCAGGCTATGAGAAGGACCACAGCCTAGTGCTGGGCAGATGGAGGCAATGCGCTTGTCCGATGCAGATCGGCGTGCACTTTAACAGCTCGCGTGACGGGAGATTCTGTATTTATATCCTGCCATGTCTTTTTACTTTACCATGTAGAATACTTTACTATCTACTTTATGACACTGTAACAGACAATACTAAACAATTTATCTTCCTTGATTGAACATCTGCTAATAAAACTTCGATTTCAGTGTCGGAATAATTCTTTTTTTTCGCTCTGTCTGGGCCATTTTGACTTCGTATGTTCCTTTAAATCGAAGTGACATCCTCCATATAAGGCAATAATTGGGTGTGGATTTATGCTAATCACAAAATGACGCGCTTGTCATATACGTGTATGAACATATGTTCATGAATACAAAAACATCTGCCTCTCCCACATGGTTTGATGAATCCATTTTTAGTACCAACTCATTTTGTACATAAATGTACGTGCATATTTAGGAACGCTTCATGAATGAGGCCCATTGGGTAGCATTGCTTTGGAATGGAGCTAGTTTCATTTGTGTGAAATACGATAGGCAATATTGTTAGTTGTAACTTTTGATATCAATACTTTTAAAGACAGGCCTAGTTTTAGCAAGTTGGAATTAATGACTTACAGACAGTGCTTTGTAGGCAATTTGTGAGTAACTTGGAATAGTTTTTTCTTTTTGTACTGTATTTGTTATGATTAGCCTAGAATTGACTCCTGTCTGATGATGTGATAGCGACAGTAGGCTAGCATAAAGTAACGTTACAGCAGAAACGCAGCGGCCATTGTTACTTTGAGAAAATTAATAAATAAGCCGTCATGAATGTGCTGCCATCACTTTGGGGTTCGCTCTTTTCCCTTCAACAGAGATTGTAGAATGCACAGGCTAGCCTACTTATAACAGAGTGTAGAATGCACAGGCTAGCCTACTTATAACAGAGTGTAGAATGCACAGGCTAGCCTACTTATAACAGAGTGTAGAATGCACAGGCTAGCCTACTTATAACAGAGTGTAGAATGCACAGGCTAGCCTACTTATAACAGAGTGTAGAATGCACAGGCTAGCCTACTTATAACAGAGTGTAGAATGCACAGGCTAGCCTACTTATAACAGAGTGTAGAATGCACAGGCTAGCCTACTTATAACAGAGTGTAGAATGCACAGGCTAGCCTACTTATAACAGAGTGTAGAATGCACAGGCTAGCCTACTTATAACAGAGTGTAGAATGCACAGGCTAGCCTACTTATAACAGAGTGTAGAATGCACAGGCTAGCCTACTTATAACAGAGTGTAGAATGCACAGGCTAGCCTACTTATAACAGAGTGTAGAATGCACAGGCTAGCCTACTTATAACAGAGTGTAGAATGCACAGGCTAGCACAAAATTAAAGTGCTGAAATCACTTGCCATCACTCTCACCTCCCACAGTCTGTCGCTTGTGTGCATTTCTTCTATTTCTAAAACACTGTCTTTATTAAATTGTAGCCTATCGACGGGAGGCTTTTCTATGGGAATCCCTACACTGCAACAATTAACAGGTCCTCCATGACAGATACTGATGTGTCCACATTAGTTTGAAGTGTTTTTATTGGTCGATAAGATTGGGATGGCAGGTATGCCATGTTCTTATCCAATGGGGAGAATTATTCTCTGAGGGTACAGAGCATTTGCAGCAGGAAAAAGAAAAAGAAGAAGAATAGTCAGAAAAAAAAGTTTGGGGCTTCATTGTGTGGATGTGTGAAGTTGTATCTGAATGCTGTGTGGTTACATGAGGTCAGAAAGTACAGAAGTTGTTTTTAAGGGCTGAGATTATGTGGTCATTGTGGTTATTTCTGTAGGAAACCCTGAAAAGCGCCAAACTCTCGGTGCTGTATAGGTATGGGGCATGCCCCTTCAAGCTGTAACTTGGCGGATGGCATACCTGCCATCCAATGGTAACTCATGCTGCATGGTAACTTGCTGGATGATTTGTTCCAGGGGTGTCACTAGAGATATATGTTTAGGGGGGCTAAGTTTGTACTTGGGGGAGAGTAGTGTAGCACTGCCAGGAAGGGAGCTGGGGCGCTGTCCACCAGGGTGCAGCACTTACACATAAGACTCACGGTTAGGAGCTCGAGGAGTCGCACCCTCTATCCTGCTACAGGACGAAGGGGTTGTAGGGGCGATTCTCTAGTGGTTGCTACACGGGGGGAATTGAATTACACAGGGTCCAATTGGCTACCAAATTGGGGAAAAAAGGGAAGAAAAAAAAAAGTCTCGATGCATCTGGCCCCAGAAGGCCATCCATATTGACGACCCTAATGGTCATCCGGAAATCATAGAACACGGTTACAGCCGTAATCGTTCGTTATAAAGCCTTAAACAGAGCACTCTCTAAACAGGTGAGAATTGAACAGATTTGCCATCTGAGCAAAGGGTTTAAGTGTCTAGAACTGTTGCATGCAAAGCATAATTCAGGCTAGAAAAACTAGCATTTGAACAAGTCATGATCTTTGCATGATAACTCCGTCAGCATAAACGTGGATATATAAAAAAAAAAACACGACAAGTTTATGACGCACAGAACAATGCTATTTCAAAATAAATTGGTAGTCTAATCATTTACACCCTTATGGAAAAAAAATATACTGCAGTATATTGTAAGTATATCAAAATTATCTTCACAATATATTTTAAATATACTACAGTATATTACATTTCCATATGGGCTTAATGGTCTTGGTTATTGAGCAAATCAATTGTTTGGTTGACAATCAGGCAAAGTAAACGGAAACAGATTGAGAGTGATCATCCATTTAAAGCTTAAAGGTAAGATTGCAGAGGGCCTAGTTCTACCTCCCACAGTTCGCTACAGTGCTAGCCTATGTTATGCACAAACACCGTTCAAAAAGAGCCATTCAGTCGCGAATGACCCATTACTTTTATTATGGCAGATCTAAAATAGCCTACTAGTCAAGTCAAAGAAAGAGTTTAACATAATGTAGAATAAAGTAATAATTTTAATATTTGGTCGCATATCCTTTGCACGCAATGACTTCCTGATGTCTGTGACCAAACAATATCAAAAGACTTATTTTCTGGTACTCTTACAAGCGATACTATAACGTCTCTGCATTTGAATGGATCTCTATGGGAATTGGGGGGTGGGACTAGATTTAGCTGTAAATTATGCCGGAACAGTATGGAATACATGGTTGGCAAAATGGCTGTAAGTCATCAAGGGTCTGAGGTATCAAACAAGCCTCAAACCATCACTCTGCTGCCAGATATGGAGTAGATATGGATGGATCACTTTAAGGGCAGATATGCAGTAGATATGGATGGATCACTTTAAGGGCAGATATCCAGTAGATATGGATGGATCACTTTAAGGGCAGATATGCAGTAGATATGGATGGATCACTTTAAGGGCAGATATCCAGTAGATATGGATGGATCACTTTAAGGTCAGATATGCAGTAGATATGGATGGATCACTTTAAGGGCAGATATGCAGTAGATATGGATGGATCACTTTAAGGGCAGATATGCAGTAGATATGGATGGATCACTTTAAGGGCAGATATGCAGTAGATATGGATGGATCACTTTAAGGGCAGATATGCAGTAGATATGGATGGATCACTTTAAGGGCAGATATGCAGTAGATATGGATGGATCACTTTAAGGGTTGTTTTTCCTGACTTATTTTTCCTATTGAACTCTCATTTGAACTGTCAAATGTGGACGGAACTCAAATCTGGCCTGATGTGATCTGAGGGGTGTACTACGAAGCGAGATTAAGGGGATAGCGAGCTAAATTAAGCTTCAACCCTGGGTTTTCTGTATCACGAAGCCGATTCACTTTTAATCGGGGTATATTGCCATGGCAACTTACTCTGCCCGGCTATCCTGCTCCGGGGCAGGTTATGTTCAGGATAGCAGATTGAAACATATAAAAGCACCGCCCTTTGACCAATCAACTCCTTGGCTTTGGAAAAAGGCGTCTCCATTTCAAAGGATCCCGTAGAGATGTGCGGATACTGAGGATTGTCTGAGTTCCGGAAAATGCTTGAGAGACTTTTTTTGAATGAAATAACGTTGAAGTGATTGCTTCAGCAATATTTAAAAAAATAGTTTAAAGTTTAGATCTCTAGAATGTATTAGTACAGTTGTCACATTAGAAATAAACTGTATGACAATGTACTGAGAGTATAGATTTATTTGTTACGAGTGGTAAGGTGAATAAGGTATTAACTAGCCTTAAGGTATTACAGTATTTCTCAATTGCTTGAAAGCATTTTTTGAAAATGTGGTCAAAGACATCTAAACCGCAACAACTGCGCTCATATCTCCAAACTCATTTGCAGAACTCTTAATCATTTTCTGCTCTTTGTTCAGGCAAATCCTCTGCACTGTTTTGCAAAACTGTGAATGCAAATGTCATCAGTGAATACAAGATTCACTTCATAGTGTTTGGTTCACAAATTGTTCACAGATGGTTTGCAATTGAAGATAATTAGTTGCAGTTCTGTTAGTTGTTTCAGCCAATGTGCAAATGCTTTGGCACAAAATTCTTAATTGACCAATCAGTCCTAAATCACATATAAAGGGGGGGCATAGGTAAAGTCTGTGTTAGGCAAAGAGAATGGAACCTTTGAGATTAAGAGCAAGAGGCAGAGGAAGAGGTGTGTGCATGAGAGGGGGGGGGGGGGCAGGGGGAGAGGTGGGAGAGGGGGACAGGTGGAGAGGGGGGAGAGGTGGAGAGGTGGGAGAGGGAGAGGGGGACAGGTGGGAGAGGGGGAGAGGTGGGAGACGAGGAGAGGGAGAGAGGGGGAGAGGTGGGAGGCGGGGAGAGGGGGGAGACGGGGAGAGGAGGAGAGGGGGAGAGGTGGGACAGGGACATTACCAAAGGGCTGCAAGAGTACCAGTTATACCAAATGACATCAGAGCCACTCTTGTGGGTCATGTTGTAAACCACGGGCTTAACCATGGCTGAAGCTGGGAGACGAGTTCAGCCAAATCTTTCTAGATCAACGGTGTCCTCCATCATGCAAATCCTTCGGAGGGAAAACCGGTAAGTAACCTCACACAGTACAAAAATACTGTAAATTGTGCTTCATCCCATTCACTGTACATGCAATCTCTGTACTACTGTATACAGTATATTCCCTGTAATGGGAACATTGTTGTTCATGGAAAATCTATTTTAGAATTGAAAGAAGACCATGCAGTGGTGGCAGAGGACAGATGTTCACAGAAGAACAGGAGACAGCAATTGTGAACATTGTGCTTGAAAACAATGTTATCCCCCTGAGGGAAATCAGAGAGAAGATCCTTCAAGACAATCAAATTTTTGCCAATATACAAAGCATCGGTTTGGCAACAATTGACAGAGTGCTGAAAATAAATTACTTTAGGATGAAACAAGTCTACAGGGTCCCATATGAGAGGAACAGTGACAGGGGTAAAGGAGATGCGGTGTCAGTATGTTCAGGCATGTACAGTACTGTACTGTAATAGTTGTTTCATATTGCTTTGTAAAAAATATGTACTCTACTGTAATGCAAACCATATACAACCATCCTTACACAGTATACTATAATATTGCATGGCCCTGTCTACAGAAATGTAACATATTCTTTCTCTCTTCAGAGGATAATGGAGCTTGATTCCAGCGATGTTCCACACAAATATATTTATGCGCATGAAATACTATGCATAAGCATGAAATACTATGTATGGAAAGTTGGTCAGACTCGTGCAGTGACTTGCAAATTGCTACCAATTAATGTGCATGGTCCATGCATAACTTGCTTAAGGTCCACTCTAAATTAATCTTTCACACAAATCTATTGCAGCTACTGAACTACACCTTGAGGAGTGGGACATGTGCCTGTGTATGAAACGTTCCCTGATTTTACCTAATCTGGCAGACTAGTAAATGCCTCGCCGTGATTACAATAAGAACATATTTTTGATGGAAAGACTCATATCTCCACTCCTGAAGGGAGAATGGGTTGTTTTTCTGTTTAAAGTCCCACCGTTCCGCCAACCCCCGAACAGGGCATTCAAAAATAAAAAATAAAACCAGTTTGGAGCAATAAAGAAAGGAGAACAATTTTATTTTTTAATATTTTAACTGATTTTCAAGCAGCTGTGCTGGAGATTGTAGCCCGGAGGTGAAGTAATGTAATTTCTCCCACGATTAGAACGCCTACCTTGGGGAGTGGAATGCGCTCGCGGAAAAGCAAATGATTGCTCAGCCTGTATGTGAGGTCATTTGGAAGAGCGTGAAATCTGCTGAGAAGTTCCTCTCCCTCTTCCTCATGGGAAACCAAACAGCAGTTTTACATCACTTAAAGTAAAACGAGCATACCCTTCTGACTTCATTATACACATGAGTAATTACTCATTTGGGTTGGTGTGTTTGTGAGTGTGTGTGTGTTTGTGTGTGTGTGTGCGTGGAGGGGTTTTAATAGTGTCATAAATAGTTATGCACCGCAAAGCCTAGATTACACTGTCATAAGTATGACAGAACACCTGTCACGGCAGCTTATCACAGTTTATCGTACTTTAGCATCACTGTTTATGATGGACATGATTATGACAGCATTATACAGGCTTCATGTTACACTTCTAGTACAAAAGTCATTTTCTTGCCACTTTTAAAAATTTTTTTCAGTCATCAGATAAGATTTGCTTTGATCTGCCACAATGCCAATACATTGGTTTTCTGAGGGCAGCCTTGCCAACTTGATGGAAGAGACTGATTGAGTGTGTGTGTGTGTGTGTGTGTTCAGTGTGTGTGCATGTGCGTGTGTGTGTGTGTGTGTGTGTGATCCACTGTGTGTTCAGTGTGTGTGTGTGTGTGTGTGTGTGTGTGTGTGTGATCCACTGTGTGTTCAGTGTGCGTGTGTGTGTGTGTGTGTGTGTGTGTGATCCACTGTGTGTGTTGTGAGTGTGATCCACTGTGTGTTCAGTGTGCGTGTGTGTGTGTGTGTGATCCACTGTGTGTGTTGTGAGTGTGATCCACTGTGTGTTCAGTGTGCGTGTGTGTGTGTGTGTGTGTGTGTGTGTGTGTGTGTGTGTGATCCACTGTGTGTGTTGTGAGTGTGATCCACTGTATAAAACTCTGAGTAAAAGAATGCGTAAAAGAACGCTGTGTGAAAGTCGGAATTCTGCTTAAAATAAGTTTCGCAGTTTCTACCTCTGCCTTTCTGTCACGGTGTCGCCATACCACACGGACTCCAAACATTGCGTACGTATGGTGTCCATCTTGTGCACAGGTACACAGATTCTCACAGCACGTGTTATATTATACAGCTGAATTTCTGCGTGAAAACTCGCTTACGCTGCAATTTTTCTGCTCAGCACTGTTTATACATGTGGCCCCTGGGATGTATCAGCTCAAGTAAATAACTGTCATTACTGCTGGGTTGATTTTTACAGTTTTTCTCAATTGTTTACACACAAAAACTGGAACTTATGACACAATGACCACAACCTGTAACTCATGTGCCAACTCCCTAAACCAATTCTGCTGAACTATAAACACATTTCCTGCTGTAGACCCAGATTTCAATTCTAAACCACACTTTCTTCAAAACACTACACACAATTATCTGCTTTAGACCCAGATTTCAATTCTAAACCACACTTTCTTCAAAACACTACACACAATACTCTCTATTTTGCACACTCTTCATCAATGCCAAATCTCCTTGTGTTCAGACAGAACACACTGCCATTCAAATGGCAAAACTTCCATTTCCAAGGCCGTTGTGCAATTTCCAATCAAAGCTTGAGCAATATAAGGGCCACAGGTGAGCTCCTGGTTTGGAGAACAATGGATGGCAACATTGAAGTGAGAGGTGATCAGAGAGGCAGAGGAGTGAGAGTAAGAGGAGGACGAGGAGGAGGAGGAGGAGGAAGAGGAGGACGAGGAGGAGGCATGTGGCTCCTGAGGCATTTCAGGGCTGGATTCGCCATACTAGGCGATACTTCCCCCGCTGCTTGGCCAGAGAGAACATAGCCTGTGATGTCGATGAGGTCCTGTGGCCAGACAGGAACCGAAGACAGGATGCAGCCTAGTTTTTTTGTCCTTTTTTATTTTACATTTTTCTTTCTTTTTTTGTTGACTCTACTGGCCTATTTTCTATCGTTTGTTCTGTGCAAATCATTTACACATCCAGTTGTGTTTGCTGTGATGTATAGGCTACAGCACGTTTGGAAAAAATAAAGAAATATTTTTGTTGTTACTGTATATTTGTGTATTGTTTTATATTTGAGTAAAAACATTATACAGTAATATTTTACAACAGGAGTAAGCGTACAGTAACACTGAACATGAAAAGGCATAATGCTCCTGATAAGGCCTTCATACTGGTGTTTTCCCATTCATAGTAGTGTTTTCCATTCAGCACATCAGTGTTCAATGGTTCTTAGAAATGTCTACTCATATGATGGTCTGTGTGTGTCATTTGAACACAAACTACCATTTTGAGGAGACATAACATTGTTTTGAAGGCAAAGTAGCATTTTGCAGGAGATATGTAGGGTTTTGCATTTTGTGTGTGTGGTTTTTGGATTTGTGTTTAGAGTTTTGAGAAAATGAGGTATGCTTTCAAAAAATGTGTGTAAGCAATTGAGAAAAACTGTAGACTATATTTGGGCCCCCTCTGTGAGCTGGACACTTTCATGTATTCGTGTAATAAACTCTTTGGTTACCAATTTTATATTGTCCATTTGTGACCCGACACTAGCATGATATACATGTCTTACACTTACATTTCACAGGAGAGGTGAGAAACCTTGCAAAATCACTATACGCTTAAAATTTAATTAATACAAGAAACGCATTTCATTACAGTTTTTTACAATCACTTTGGCGCTAATCTCACAAGTTTGTGCTCAATTTTCAAAACCTTAGACACAAAACTCAAAACGGTTAGCACTTAACACAGCCTGTCCCTTGTTCAAAACCTTGCATTGTGCATTCATATCTTTGAAGTAATCTTGCACTTCAGAATCATTGGTTCAAATAACTAATTTATCATGAAATACGAAAGAAACATTAGCTTAGAGATCACCCAAACACAAGATACCGATAGCTTCACTGTTTAGTTGTTTTTACAATCCTTTAATATTGCAGTAAAAAATACTTGATACATGTTTCAATATGGTTCTTTTTGTGGTTCTAAATAAAGGGAAAAGTACAGACAGTAGAACAGAGTGGAACCATTGAACAAAATCAGTGTATTTTTAAAAATACAATTATAACATACGTTTCTTTGAATCATAGCAACAAATAAATACAGTAATTATACACTGCCTGGCCAAAAAAAAGTCGCCGTTGCACCCGTCATGCATAGTGTCCACTGTACAAGCCTCTGGAGGCAGTGTTATGATCTGGGGTTGCTTCAATTGGTCAGGTCTAGGCTCAGCAATGTTATGCAGCAATAAAATGAAGTCAGCTGAGTACCAGAATGTACTGAATGACCAGGTTATCCCATCAATGGGCATATTCCAGGACGACAATGCCAAGATTCATCAGGCTCAAATTGTGAAAGAGTGGTTCGGGGAGCATGAGGAATCATTTTCACACATGAATTGGCCACCAGATTCCAGACCTTAACCCCATTGAAAGTCTTTGGGATGTTCTGGAGAAGACTTTACGGAGTGGTTCGACTCTCCCGTCGTTAATACAAGATCTCGGCCAAAAATGAATGCAACTCTGGGCGGAAATAAATGTTGTGACGTTGCATAAGGTTGTCGAAGCAATGCCACGACGAATGCACACCGTAATCAAAGCTAAAGGTGGTCCAACAAAATATTACAGTGTGCGACTTTTTTTTTGGCCAGGCAGTGTAGCTACAAAGTGAAAAAACTTCCTCAACTGCAGTGAAAAACAAAAAATACAGTAATAACAGTTCCGACCTCTGGCTAGGTTGAAGCCTGCCTCATCCACAAAGAGGAATTTGTGGTGGTTCTCTGCAGCATCCAGCTCCATCACCCTCTAAAAAGAAATTGAAAGAAAATTACCCAACAGAATAATGTAGATCAAACTTTGACAATCTTTGACAACAGGAATCTTGAAACTGAACATACTCAGTACGCAGTTCCTTCACTCTATCTGCATTACTTTCAAAAGGCACCATCTCTTTTAGAGACACCTGCTGCCTTTTCAGACCATCTCTTTTAGAGACACCTGGTGCCTTTTCAGAATGCAAGCACCTTGTTCCACCTTGTTGAACATTGTCAATGATGTGCCGCTGAATTTTGGTCAGGCGAAAACAAAGAATACATTCAGTCACAACACCTACTGTGTGGTATGCAGTGGCATGCATTATACAGTAATTTGACAATTGAGAGCAATGCATAGCGCATTGTGAAGACTTACCGGTTCTCATGGCGGAAAGTTCTGATGATCGAGGCCACTGTTGATCTCCTGAGGTTTGTCTGAATCATTGTAGCTGTTGTCATTGTCATTGCCACAATTTATGACAAGGTCTACAACTATTGTTCGGATTTCTTTGGACACTCTTTGCTGTTGCCATCACTGTCTTGGTCCATGGCCTCGTCCTCTACTACATACCCCCCACACGCCCCCCACCTCTCAAACAAGGCCCATGGTCAGCTCTCTGATGAGGCCTAAGCCCTCCTCTAAGACAAGGTCTACGGCCACCTCTATGAAGGGGTACTTATCCTGTGCCATTCCCTTGACCACCGTCCTCGTCCTCCTCCTCATCCTCCTCTCACTGCTTGAGCTCTATTCTGACGTGGATCATCTGCCTGCTCCATGTTTTTGCTGTGTTGTTGCAGGTGGATACAGACCCTTTAATACTCTTACCACAATGTGAAACCAATCATCATTACGGTAACAAGTTATTGGAAAAGCCAAGAAAATGGCCTATATACATAGTCAAATCTGAAAACATTGTCTGGAACAGTGGGACCATAGGAACAGTATCTGATAAAGGATGATGATGACATATTTCAAAGATAATGTAGTAAAATTGGTTCATGTACCAAAGTAATTGGTGTTAATAGATTTCTTTATCCTAAAGCATTCATGATCTAAACATGGAATGTTGCTACAGTAATCAGTTTCCATAAACCTATGCATTACAGTTTTTCTCAATTGCTTACACACATTTTTTGAAAGCATACCTCATTTTCTCAAAACTCTAAACACAAATCCAAAAACCACACACACAAAATGCAAAACCCTACATATCTCCTGCAAAATGCTACTTTGCCTTCAAAACAATGTTATGTCTCCTCAAAATGGTAGTTTGTGTTCAAATGACACACACAGACCATCATATGAGTAGACATTTCTAAGAACCATTGAACACTGATGTGCTGAATGGAAAACACTACTATGAATGGGAAAACACCAGTATGAAGGCCTTATCAGGAGCATTATGCCTTTTCATGTTCAGTGTTACTGTACACTTACTCCTGTTGTAAAATATTACTGTATAATGTTTTTACTCAAATATAAAACAATACACAAATATACAGTAACAACAAAAATATTTCCTTATTTTTTCCAAAAGTGCTGTAGCCTATACATCACAGCAAACACAACTGGATGTGTAAATGATTTGCACAGATCAAACAATAGAAAATAGGCCAGTACAGTCAACAGAAAAAGAAAGAAAAATGTAAATTAAAAAATGACAAAAAAACTAGGCTGCATCCTGTCCTCGGTTCCTGTCTGGCCACAGGACCTCATCGACATCACAGGCTATGTTCTCTCTGGCCAAGCAGCGGGGGAAGTATCGCCTAGTATGGCGAATCCAGCCCTGAAATGCCTCAGGAGCTATATCGCCACATGCCTCCTCCTCGTCCTCCTCTTCCTCCTCCTCGTCCTCCTCTTCCTCCTCCTCGTCCTCCTCTTACTCTCACTCCTCTGCCTCTCTGATCACCTCTCACTTCAATGTTGCCATCCATTGTTCTCCAAACCAGGAGCTCACCTGTGGCCCTTATATTGCTCAAGCTTTGATCGGAAATTGCACAACGGCCTTGGATATGGAAGTCTTGCCATTTGAATGGCAGTGTGTTCTGTCTGAACACAAGGAGATTTGGCATTGATGAAGAGTGTGCAAAATAGAGAGTATTGTGTGTAGTGTTTTGAAGAAAGTGTGGTTTAGAATTGAAATCTGGGTCTAAAGCAGATAATTGTGTGTAGTGTTTTGAAGAAAGTGTGGTTTAGAATTGAAATCTGGGTCTACAGCAGGAAATGTGTTTATAGTTCAGCAGAATTGGTTTAGGGAGTTGGCACATGAGTTACAGGTTGTGGTCATTGTGTCATAAGTTCCAGTTTTTGTGTGTAAACAATTGAGAAAAACTGTAATAGTAATGCTACAGTTACTTATCATTTTGAGCAGTTGGATTAATTGATAGTTAGATGCATCATAATGAAATGAAAACACAGTCACATCATATGTAATGTGTGTATTGCATTTTGAAATGCTAATACTTTTGTTATGACCCAGACAGCTGACTGAACCCAAATGCACGACTCCGACAAGAGATTGCCAATTCTCAGGTGTTTTTATTGCTTACAGGGCAGTCCTGTAGCAGGGGGAGAAAGGCAAGACAGGTTAAACAGAACACACAATATTCTTGGACCGGGCAGTCTTGTTCCAAGCCGGAACTGGACTTGACAACGGACTGGACTTCGTTCCTGGCCGGAACGGGACTGGACAACGGGCGGCACTTGTTCCAAGCCGGAACTGGACTTGGCAACCGGGCAACGCTCGTTCCAGACCGGAACTGGACTTGACAGGGCTAGACTGGACTGGACTAGACTGGACTGGGCACACGGTAGACAGATGGACAGACAGGGAGCGCTAAGCATCCAATAAGTTAAACTTCAATAATAGGCATTCTCCTGAAGAGTAGGGAGCGACAATTAATACGGACAGACCGGGTTTGAGGCTGCGGGGAATGAGAGAGTTAGGAGAGAGCAGGGGAGGCAATGGCAACAGACAACCGGTTAGAACGAGCAGGGGATGAGCGGGCGTGGGAGCGGGAGAGCAGGACCGTGGATCGGGATCCGGATCGGACCCAGGCGTAGCAGCAGGGCAGCAGCAGTGAGCGCAACCGTAACCGTGGCAGCAGTAGCGACAACGGCCGGACGCAGGAACAGCTGCAGTGCGGAAGAGCAGAAGCCCAGACGGCTGCACACACGTCAGGAGGGAGGCTGTAGACCGCAACACAGGCAGGGACAACCAACAGCTGCAGTTCAGGCAATAGAAGTTTGACGGAACAGGAACTATGAACAGCAGACGTGCTGTTCAAGGCAAGAGCGAACTCAGGTTTAAACAGAGCGGGAGGCAATTTAACACCAAACCCACAAAGACTCAGGAATTAAACTAGACAAATTCCTCATGAGGAAAAAGTAAATACACCCATGAGCGTCGTGAACGTTTTAACGCGCAGAGCAAGTTCTGTCAGGAAACTCTTATCATAGCCGACCATGGCTAGCAATCTAGCGTCCCATACTTAACCAATCACATGCACACACCTCTAATGGAGCGCTCTTTTTAAGCCAATCAGAATCAGCCAATCAGTGCTGATGCTCTGCTTACAGCTTGTGTTAAAGGAAATTTGCTGTCACCCTCCACCACCCCAGCTTCCGCCTGTCGTTTGGATCTGCTTTAGTATGGGGGGGTTTCTGGTCATCTCATGTTTAGCGTGGGGAGATGCCTGTGCTCCAGAGCAGTACTAAAGCAGATCCATTCACCGCCAAACTAAAATAATTATGCAGCACATTCATTCATTAAACATGTCATTTAATACGTGAGTTGTCCTGACCGAACTACCTTTACTATCAAATATATTGATTAAAATTGATGTCTGGTGCACAAAACGGGTGTAAATGATTGTCCAAAACTCCAGCTAGCTCTGGTTTGGACCTAACCATCGAAGTGTGTGCTAACATACCATGCCTAGGTCAAAAGAGCTAGCCGGAGCCCTGAGAAAAAAGATTATTGATTCTCATGAGACTGGGAGGTGTTACAAAGTACATTCAAAGCAGTTTGAAGTACATCATTCAACTGTTTGACGCATCATATCCAAATGGAGAAAATTCCACATCACTGGAAATCTATGCAGGACAGGCCGTCCCACCAAATTCACCCCAAGAGCTGACCGAAAGATGCTCCTAGAACTCTCCAAGAACCCAAGGGTAACATCTAAAGACCTACAGACTTCACTTGCCACAGTTAACGTGAAAGTGCATGAGTCAACAATCAGAAAGAGATGCACAATCTTGGCCTACATGGGAGGATCGGAAGGAAGAAGCCCCTGCTCTCCAAAAAGAATATAAAAGCAGAACTGAACTTAACATCTGGATAAAGTTTGAAACTACTCGTAAAATGTACCTCTGGACTGATGAGTCAAAGTTGTTTAGGCGCAATGCAAAACGTCATGTTTTGTGAAGATGCAATACTGCCTTTGAGCAGAAGTACCCCATTCCAATGGTGAAACATGGTGAAGGGGGCATTATGGTTTGGAACTGCTTTGCTGCCTCAGGGCCTGGTAAACTTACCATAATAGATTCAACCATGAATTCAACTTTATACCAGACCATTCTTGAGGAGAATGTGAGGCCATCAGTTCAGATGCTGAAGCTGAAAAGGTCATGGATCCTCCAACAGAAGAATGATCCTAAACATACGAGCAGATCTACTACAGAATGACTGGAGGGTTATGGAATGGCCAAGTCAAAATCCTCAACCCTATCAAAATGCTTTGGGGGACTTGAAGCGGGCTGTGCATTCAAGGAAGCCTCTAACATCACACAATTAAAGCAGTACTGCAAAGAAGAATGGCTGAAAATTCCTCCCAGTCGATGTAAGAGACTTATAGTCAATTACAAGAAACGCCTAGAAGAGGTTATTGCAGTCAAAGGGGGCAACACCAGTTATTGAAGCCAGGGGTGTACTTACTTTTCCCTCACAGGATAATTGCATTTCTGATAAATAAATCATTTAAAAGTATAATTTATTTGTGTCCTTTGTTAAATTAGACAACATTTAACAGGAAAAAGCATTGGAATATGGATCAAATATCCATGTGTCCAAATATGTCTAAAAAGAGACAACTTATCTGGCGGTGTACTTACTTTTTAACATGACCGTATATAAGTCACCCATTCTTGAGAATTGGGAGAAAACCTTGTTTGTGTACTCTTCAATTATTTCTAGCCAAGAGGGCAGTGTTGTTTCTCCTGACTGAGTCCTGATTTTTCCATAAAGTTCAATAGGAAACTGAGTCACTGTCCTTACTTTGACTGCATATTTCCTTTCTTCCCCACACAATGTTTGCAAGTAGTTTCACGTTGAAAGTGTGCCCCAAAGCTACAGTATATGCCATTATATAAATCTCAATCACTCCAGCATTTGTGTGTTGTCCATTTTCTTTGAAGCAGAAATTATGGAAGGAAGCTTCCATCTATACAGTTAAACCTGCATACCCCTGGTGTCTTTTGCTTAATTTAACACTGCACAGTGTTAATTGTGCTATATATAGTGGCACACGTTACATTGTTACACTTATGCCATGATACAATTATACCATGGGAATCATGCTGCAGTCATAAGCCTGTGTGCCTGTCTCTCTATGACATAGTATACTGTAAACATCCATGAGATACCACGTTCAAATTATTAATATTGGGACTGTGTGACATGATTATGCAACCCTTTTTGGACCAAGTAGAAACTGTCAGCAAGAGGCACATAACGTTGCACAAAAAAAAAAGTTCCCAGAGAAGTGGACCTGTGAGCTGGAGTGGGGAGGGGGGGTCCCCTTAAATATGTCCCTGTGCTGAGCCATAGCCATGGCCCTCATGAACACAATTTTGAGCGGCAAACAAAGGTTAGATGCTATGTGACTCTCTCACTCTGCCGTCCCTCCTTATAACTGACCCTCGACCCGGCGATGGGCTGGTAATAACACAAATGTGGTGAAATACCTCTTGACTCAGCTGACCAGTTTATCTCCAAGCTTCATTGCCACTCTCAGTTTGGCCTATAATGGGAGTGGGAAGTTCCACGGCACAGTACTCGGTTACCACCATAAACTACATTGGTTCTTATTATATGTTCACACAAATGCAACTTGATCAAGGCATTTAAAGCTGAGCAGGAGTGCAGTAAACAAAACAGGTTGTTTAGTGTTCGTTGGTTGAAAGATTTACTTGGGTGATGTCAATGAGGGATTTTACAGTAACCTTTTTATTTTTGGGCTCGTGTTCAAAAAAGGTGTTGCTTGAGAAGGGGTTAAATAAAACCCTATGAGCAATAAGTAAAATAACAAAACAAAAAGAAATGAAGTCATAACAGGTCAGTTTTTTCAATAGAAAATCATTATCAATAACGTCAAAGGCTGCACTGAAATCTAACAACACAGATTCCACCATAGTCTTATTATCAATCAGTGCAGTACTTGTTGAGTACCCTTCCTTATAAGCATTTCTTAGAGAAATAGCATTGTTTTTGGTTGAACAATTTTCTCCACAAGGTCACTAAGAACAGGCAGTAAGGTGGGGTGGGGTGGCTGTTAGACCTGGTAAATGGTGTTTTACCATTTTTTGGTAGTGGGATTACTTTAGAATCCTTTCAGGCCTGTGGCCGTACATTATTATTCAAAATGGGATTAAAGCATAGGATTAAAGGCATGACAAATATCAGCGGCAATTCTGAATAGCTTCCCGTGTAGATTATTAATATCAATATTAATGGACAATGCCAGTTTTTCCACATCTCCAACACTAACTTTACCAAATTCTAAATGATAGTGATACCCTTTCATTATTAGATATTTTATGGAGGAATGTTTGTTCACTATTCATTGTTGACAGTCCATGCCTCAATTTGCCCACTTTATCAAAGAAATACTCATTAAAGTAATTGTCAATATTAAGCCCTTTGCGCAGATGCCAAATTTATAGCCCCAGGTGTGTGCATCACAGACACTTGGAAAATGGCTTTAATGAAGTAAGACCGTTGTACAATAGAGCTGTTTACAAAACCTATTCTTATTTTTATGATTTAGGTCTAAATAAAGTGTGAGAAATAAAATAAATGAAATACTGAGAGCTACGTACATATGTAAAACAGGTCAATTATACATTTCCTGGATGCTACACTCATTGTCCACAAGTGAGAAAAATGTGAGGACGATATGCAGAACTTCTAAAGATCTATGATGTGAAATGAAGGCAGCCTTGTTGTCCCTTAGTGTCTCCAAATCTATCCAAAATGGCTAAATTGTGCACTGCTATAAATCCTAAAACAATCATATATTTAACTACTGTTTTGACTCATGAAACTCACTTTTAGATAATTTCAAAGTGGGAATTACTATCTTTTCATCAGTAAAGGGGGATAGATATCTATGGGTGCGAAGACCTATGCAAAATGTCTTAACATTAAGAAAATACCGTTTGTCCATTATAAAGCATAAACTTGCCCCTTATGATGGTTTAAGATGAAAACATTGATATCACAGTGGTACACACATTTAAAAATGAAGCCTAATCATTCACTCTTGTACTTAAATAAAACATCACTTTTTTCTGTACTCTACAGTATGTAATCTTTTGCTGCTTGCCCTGGGATTACATTTATCTGTAGTTTTTTAAAAATGTTGCCATTTATAATCACTCCAAGGAAAATTTACATTCATTTCGCACATATCAGCACACAGTAACTTAGAATGAGTATTTCCCATGCCCTAAGTGAGAAGTATAGCCCAGAGACATACTAAACTCCTCAAAAAAAGTTCGGAAACGTTATTTCGGACATACTAGTATGAGAGAGTCTATATTATGTATGATAAGAGTTAGGGGTATAACGGTACACAAAAGTCACGGTTCGGTACGTACCTCGGTTTTGAAGTCATGGTTCGGTATGTTTTCGGTACAGCAGAAAAAAATAAATGCAAAACATAAAATTGCTTTTCATTTTATGAAGTTATAAACTTGTAAACAGTGGCTAATTGGCCATAATTTCCTGAACAAAGGAAGGCACATAGCTGGGGACTAGGCGTCATGCACGCCCTTCGCAGGGAAGTTTTGGCTTTGCTAGCAAATACAGCTAAAACAGCTAACAACTACAACAATAATGTTTTAACTTTTAATTGTATATGTTTTATAATTCTGTATCGGTATGTTAGCCGATACAAAAGCATGTCATGCTGAAAAACTAAAGCTGAAGTGTTTTAAAAGCTAAAATTGTCTAAAAGTCATGTTTGTTTACTGTTCACAATGTGGGTCGCGGTGTGAGCTGCCATGATGATGTGATGTGAAGTTCTTCCTAGTCGGGGTTGTTGATTTCCCGATCCACGATTTCCGACATAGAACTCCTAGTTGGAAGGGCGTTTTATTACATTTTCCCTAGTCAGATATCGGGATTCCTAGTTGGAAATGAAAAAAAAGGAATGCAGCATTAATTCAGTTGCTGTGCTCATGGGCTAAACTAAAAACATCCGGCTCTTTGCGAAAGTTGTCTTCGGGGGGGAACTCTGAGTTTTGAATTTAAGTTCCGCCATGTACAGAACGGTTCGGTACAAATACGTGTACCGTTACACCCCTAATAAGAGTACAATAAAATAATATTCCACCATCAGGAAACTGCTGGCATTGTTCCAGCTCCATGACAAATCAAACATAAAACCTGACTGAGCCACCTATGAAAGCTTACACTACATTATGTGAAATGGAGTCAAAATGTGAAGTTAACAATATCAAACATATGGCACAAGACAGTGGTAGAGTAGAAAAACTAATGTACATAATTGTAATAATATTTACATATGAAGGAGGAAATCTTTGCCATGTCCATAGACATACTCTTGATAGAATCAATTTATATGTCTTGTCTTCTGAACCCAAAGTCTATGTAAGCAAGGTGAGGATTTTCTCTTGCCATGCTGATGAGTTAGACAAATTAGTAATCTATTCTGAAAACAGCGGGAAAACAAAAAATATGCTTCACTGAGCAAAGGTACATTGGTGCGTATGTCATAGTTCATTGTGTAAACCTGTAGCGACACAACTAAACCTTGCTGTTGCACTTAGTTGTCTATTATTGTTATAGACATCAAAATGAGACATGCAAAAAAGCTTATAATGTCCTCTATTGGATAAAAGAGTTGTAAACCAAACTAGAATGACCTAGAATGCGCTACAGAGGCTTGAACAGCAGACAGGGTTTTACACGTAGATGTAGATGGTTCACATAGTGTACGAGCGTTATAAATGGGTGTGTCTAAGACAATAAATGACCACAGATTCTTGAAAGGGACATTATATGTGTAAAACAAATAGTAAGGCTGCATATTTATTTAATATTTAGTAGCAGGTATTGATAGTAGAATGAGAATGTCGTTTGTTTATTTTGCAATTGAGTGAGCAGCGTTTTTTACTGCTGTATTGGCATAGTGGTGGTGAAAGAATACAATAGAATAGAATAACTTATTAAATAATATTTTATTAACTCTCAGACAGACGCTATTGTCCAGTGTGTCACTCTTGGGTCGGCATAGTTGCAGGTGAGCCTGGGTGAGGTGCTTGTTAAATGGACAACCTACACCACAATGGTAACACTTCGAAATTCTGTATTTGTCATGTATTGTGTACTAATAAAGCAATAACACAGGGTTTGTTGTTTCCACTCATAAAAATATTTTTAAAAGTTTTTTATAAAGTTTATTGTGGTCAAAAACCAGGGATAAGGCGAAGATGTAATCAGGGTGCAGGCAGAGGTCAAACCAGGAAGTCATGGCAAAAGTACAAAATCACAATCCAAAGGCAGAAAACAGGAAACAGGCAAAAAGTAAAAAACACAGGTAACAGGAAACAGGTAGCAGGGGAAAAGGCTTGTAGTGTAACAGAGAAGAATCTACTGAGACGAACTCGCAACAAACACAAGACAGAGTGGAACTTAAGTACACACAACTAATGAGCAAACGAGAAACAGGTGAACAGCATATGGTGAAGCACATAGGTAATCAGGAACTGAGACGGAAGGCAGGGCGGACACAATGGGGAAGTGAAAACAACAGCACATAGATGGGAGCCGGAAAACAAAAACAAAAAGACACGAACTAAACCGAACATGACCGAAAATGAAGTAACAGAAAAACACATAACAGATTCACATACTGGCAGTACCCCCGCCCCCCCCCCCCCCCTACGACCGCCACCTGGTGGTCCAGCAGGCATCTCCGGATGCCACCTATGAAAGTCAGTAATGAGTGAGGGGTCGAGAATGTCCCGGGCCGGAACCCAACAGCGCTTAAGGTACTGGAGGCTGTGCCCCCTACGCCGAACCCCCAGCAGGCGGCGTACAGACCCCACGATGAGCCGAGGGGGAGGGGGGGTTTGGGAGCAGAACTCAAGGGACGACAGGTTTGATCTGGGAGACATGGAAGGTGGGGTGAATGTGATGGAGGGTGTGGGGAAGCTGGAGCCGAACCCCAGCCGGGTTTATGGGGAAGGGGCCGATGAACCTTGGAGCCAGCTTGCGGGATTCGACTCTGAGGGGGAGGTCTCGAGTGGACAGCCAGACCCGCTGCCCTTGGAGGTACTGTGGGGCTCAGGAGCGAGGAGGGTCAGCCGCCCGCTTGATCCTGCGGGAAGCGCGCAGCAGGGCAGAAAGGGTGTTTTTCCAGGTCCTGCGGCAATGCTGGAAAAAAGCTGCCACCAAGGGTACCTCCTGACAGGCGGATGGCAGGGAGTTGATGGAATACTGGGAATCACTTTTTTGGGAATCATCATTTTTGAATGATGGGACCTACTCGCCGAACTGAGCGGACCACCAACTCGATGTCCCACAGTGCCGCCAGCACCCAGCAGTGAGGGGACAGGATGGTGTCTCTCTCCTCAGATTCTTCTGATTGGTTAAGAACAAACAGATGAGATTTGGAACATGGTCACGTGATAATCCTAGTTACGTCACAGTACAATCACGTGAGGAGGCCTATTCACATTTTCGCCTCAAATCCCATTCCCATCTCCACTGAACTATGGTTAGCTTCCAAGGACCATACTAGCTACAGGTTGGCTAACAATTATGAAGTTTGCAAGCCAGTTATATTGTGCATAATAAATAAATGGTTTTCAAATGTTTTCACGTGTGTAATATTTCTAAGGACAGACTTCACATATCAAGATAAGTGTTGCAACCTACCCCAGTGAACATGTTGAAAAGTCTGTGAAATCCCATCTCGTGTAGTGAAAAACCACCCAGATAGCACGAGGCTAGCGGGTCAGCGGACGAGTTGGCCGGCTCCTGGTGTATTATGCAGTCGGGTTGCTAGCTAACAAACCGTTTTGAAGCTTGGTTTACCAATGGCAATCTGCAAATCCAATCCGACTCCTCTCGCAGTCCCTAGGCCTACTCTCTACAGGCCTCCCGAGACAGGAGGGCTTGAGCCCCATATGACCCCCAATTTCCTACATACGGCTAAATGTGTTTGAAAAGTGAATATTTTTAACTGGTTAGGATGTAACTAAGCTATATCTGGGTATAACCTTAGCTAAATTAGGGATAAATTGAACTGAATTGACATGTCTGTCAACCTAGATTTACACACCTCTCGAAGATGCATAATGACAGCATAGCATATAGTGTGTTGGCTAATAAGCCTGCTTACATAGTTGTAACTTTAAATTTTCATTTAGTTGTAACCTAAATGAAAATTTAATTCTTCAGTTATGAGAATTGCATATAACGTTATGCTCAACAGGCCATGTGATTTAGAAAGCGGATATGCTCCACTTTCTAGTTAACGTGAGCGACAATGCTAAAAGTTGTAACGATAGCTGTGCCTAGAGCTGAAACGTTTAGCTTGCTAGCTAACGTTAGCTATCCACAAACCTGTTGCCCAACGTACCTAGCTTTCCTACATATTATAGCTGGATTTACAACTATCGGTAGCTAATGTTGTTGTCACGATTGTTTATCATTTATAGCCTTTAGCATACACCAGCTATTACTGCCATGGTTGTCCTACACAAATTATTTGATTGTTGGATAGGTAACGGGCTGGCTATGTCAAAGGCACTAGCTAGCTTTACTTTAACGTTAATCGTGTACTCCTGTTATGAATGGAATAGCTAGTAACAAGCTTTACGGTCGTGGTGTAGGCAGTTGCTATATAGGCTATTACACTGTAATGACGTTGTGTTGCTAGATAGCTAACATTAGATGGCAAATCTAACGTTATCAGTCTGCTCAGCTTAGCACTACGGTTGCTGTGGTCTGTGGGAAGCAATCACAGACCATGCAACAGGAATCAGGGGAGTAGAGGTTTCTTTCTGGTGGGCTAATATGTTGGCTAATAAGCAACGAGTAGCTAGTTAACGCTAACCAAACAGCTTGTTAATAATTGTTGTGGTAATTTTAGGCTGTGAGGCGATTTCAGCAAGATAGCCATTACATAGCCTTTGACATGAATCTGTCTGTCTAACACAACGTTACATTACAAGATCACCATAGTTCATTCTATCAGTCTAAAATCGACATTCTGGGGAGGCTGTACCTGTAAAATAGGCTACGATTTTCAGTGGCCATTTCCATCAAGATTTCTTATTATTCAGGCAACACTTCACGCTATTATAAGCCGCGCAAGGACCGCTGGTACACAGAAAGCTTGAAAAAGCGGTTGGGATCACCGATACTGCAATACCACAGACGGTAAATAAACAAACAGGTGCAATAATCATTATTTAAGTATGTGAATGTAATCATAGCATACACATATTAAATAATTTATCTATGTATTTATTGTTTTGATTTTCACATAACATTGATTGTTCTCACGACACCCACTCCGCGGGGTTCTGGTCGCTAACTAGATTTGCAGCGGCAGCCATTACTCTCTGCAAAAGGTACAAAATGACCGCCTTCCGTGACATGTCACGTTGGCCAATCAGAGAAAAAACTTTGGGCCGTGGAAAAAGTGTCGTTTTGAGGAGGCAGTTGCCTTTCTAGTTCGTATATAGTTATGTGGTGATGACGGTTCATAAATAACATAACTAGAATGTCGCATTCTAAACTGTTTGTGTTTGTTATTTTTACAGTATTTTTGAAGGATTGTGGCCTTGAAAAGAAGGTCACACCCACCCAAGCAAAAAAAAAAGTGGGAAAACCTAAAATCAAGGTGAGCCAAAAATATAAGCTTACACTAATGTTTGCAAGGAGAGTGCGAGTGATTGGTCGCATAGGTTGATTCCCAGGTGTTGAGACTGTAACTAAACAATACTGTTTTAGTTTGTATATTTGTGTACCGACAGGACTTGAAAAATCCCCCTACTGGCTCCGGTTGCAGCCGCAGGGAGCCCACGGCTGACACCTGGCAGTGGTATGCCCTCAAGGATGAGGAAATTGGCAGGAGGCATTCAATTATGCCTCCTGTCCTACTTGACTCATCCCATGAGGACATACCACTGCCAACTGCCAGTGCCAGTGGTTCTGTGGACCCAGACCTTCCTCCTCCATTCCATGGCAAAAAAACACAAGATTCAGGAAATGGCGGACAGGGAGGATGACAGGGAGAGAGCGGCTGTATTGAGAGAGGAAGCTAGAGAGGCTGCAGTAATCACACGGGAGGAAGTGAGGGAGGCTGCAGCAGCAGCGAGGGGTGACTGCTTCTTGGCTCTATTTGAGAGCCTAATTAATAAGATCAATTAATAAGATTATTAATTAAATATTGAATTCATTTCTTTGAGACTTTTTTTTTGCTATTCAGTATACATTACCATTCAAAAGTTTGGAATCACTAAGGAATTTTTATGTTTTTGAAAGAAATCGATACTTTTATTCACCAAGGTCACCCTAAAGGATCATACCAGTTAGGTTGATTGACACCTAGAGCAGCCAATCAGAACCTAGACTTAGATTCAAAAGTGATTCCAAACTTTTGAGTGGTAGTGGTAGTAGTATGTAAACCTCTTTATGATGACAAGCAGTGGTGATACCACTGAATTCAAGGTTGGAGATGTAGTATTACAGAAATACAACAGAGAAAAATTGACTTCTCCCATTTAGACCTAATCTATAGAGTGCTGAAGTTCATTAACTCAATAAACAGGGTCACGTTCAGGGCTTTGCAATGTTCGTGAGTTAGAGCATAGAAATATAATATATAGAACACTGCTTGATATCAGGGCCGTGTCTAGGGTTAGGGTTGCCACCTGCCCCCCCAAAGCCAAATCCAGAAAAAATTTAATCTGACAATATGAAGTCGGCGCCCGTAGCGCCGTCAGTAGGCTATTAGAGCTACAGACGATTCTGCCAATCGTAAAAATGCCACATCGAAATAATATATTAATCTAATATCTGATTGGTTGGTTTGGCCATATAAAAAATGGAGAGAGAGAGAGCTCAGTTTCTTTGATTAATCTATGCTGTCTCGTCTTGATAACTGTAACTGTTACGCATTGCTTAGGATATAATATTCACTAGCCTACCTTACTCAGCGAGTTGAGGATAGTGGCGAGAGTCTCCATCTGTGAGATTTGATTTTAAATAGATTGATTACATGTTGCATCTAGCCTAGTTGTTTAGATTTATATTATAGCTGTGATTCTGCGAAACATCCGCAGCATTGCGTTAGCTGGCTGCACGTGTGTGTGCGCGCCCGTGTGTGTGTGTTCGCTAGCCTAGTCAGCCCTACTTTCATAAAACTTTGGAATACTTCACATATATTAAAATACACTATCATATCTGTCTCTCTCTCTTACGTTCTCTATCACTCTCACGGCGAAACGGCAGCCGTCAATAGAAGCAAGCCCCCCGGCGTCTCCGGCATAAAAAAAGTGCGGGAGTATGGCTAAAATATAAATGAAAATGATGAGCCAGTTACAGTAACGTAGTTTCACATGCTAATAGAAAATAGCACAAAGAGACTGAAATGATGAAGGAATATAGCTCATCTTTAATATACTTGTTCTCATATAAGATTAGATAATGATTTGGTATTATTGGGCATAAATAAAGATGGTGGGAGGTGTGGAGGTGGGTTTCAAATGTAATAAAATTATCTCATCCACTAATATACTGATTAGCCTATGCTTTAGCTTTATATGCATCTCAAATCTCATCTAGGGCTTTGAAAAAAAAAATCTTCAAAATGTTCATAAATTAAACATTTATTTAGAAAATGCCCTGTGTGAGGTTGTGTAGAAATGCAGGAAATTATTATTATTTTTTTTCTGGGGGAGGACCCAGACCCCCTTGTGCCCCACCAACATCTCTTCATGCTGTAATGGTGGCGTGACGTGTGAGGTAGGAGGGGCAAAATGCAGCAAGGGGGATTCATTAAGCACTAGGCCACTAGGACGGGAAACCCCATAGTTAAGGGAAGGAGACAAGACAGGGAAACACACATACCAAGGCTACTAACCAGCTCACTGTCACACACCAATGAGTAGAAGCGCAAACGCCAGGCTTCTCAGTAAGAAAACCAAACAAGGCTAATGGAACAAAGCACTGGGCTCCCATACTTCTACGAGCAAAGTGACTAAAGAAAGAGCCAGAAATAATAAATGCCCTGTCTCGGTAACGAGACGCATAAGAACAGGCGAGTAGCACAATGGCACAAATAACACAAACCAAACGTACCGAACACTGCAAACTAATACAAATTAGAATACGAGGAGGCGAAAGGAACGGAGATCTAACGTTCCAAGGCTACTCTCAGAAACTCGCAATCAAAGGCAAACCTGTCAACAAAAACGCCCAAGCTCCATATGAGGAGAGACATACGTGGAGAACGAACAGAACTACAGTTCCGAACAAAATCATCCTGCAAGTAAAAAGGACGAAACAGAACAGCTGCACCGGAATTACCGGCTAACAAACTAGCGCAAGCTCAATACACAAAAAATACACGTCCTGCCTCTAAGAATAAATAAAGCCCTAAAGTCAGTATGATAAAACGCCCTGTCTCTTAGTAAGAAACTACCATACAAATACACACAATCAAACAAAGATTCCTCTCGCTTTCACGGAAGACAGCAGACAGGGAGAGGAGAAAGAGACAGAAAAAGGCAAAAGGTCTAGGCAATGGACAAAAAGGAAAGACCAGAAAGCGGCGACAGAAACGAGCACACAAAAAAGGAATTCAACCTTAAAGGGTTAGTTCGGAATTTTGGACATAATGTCTCAATTACAACTTACCCATGATGTAGTTGATTGATGGAAACCATTTTCAGATAATTCCATGCTGTCCCTTCTTTTGGACATACACACATTGCTAATGCTAGCGCAACTCATAGGAAACTAGTAGCATCCACTACCAAACGCACTTAAACACTCCAAGGTGCACCCAAAGCAAATAAAATACGACGACAGTCTATCGGGGTTATTTTCAGTGATTATACCGTCATTTTTCAAGTCAAACTATCGTTGAATCCTTTACTTTGTGCTCACCTAAATTCTCATAAAGCTCAAAGCACAAAGGCAAGTCCCGCAAAACTCCAATAAAGCACAACGGAGAAAAACGGTCTCCTTAAAAACCTAGACCTAATCATACGACTAAACATTAAAAGGGCAAAATAATACCGCACACAAAACAGCACAAATAATGCCAGACAATACACCACAATACAATCAACAAACAATCAATCAATATCGAAGCCCGAACGAAGGAAATGGAAGGCTTATATACAGTCAAGCCGGAAAGTCTGCACACCCCTTTCACCTTCTCCACGTTTTCTTACGTTACATACATGCTTGAAATATATGGCTTTTCACGTATCCTGTCGGCAAACATGCGAGTATATCTCGTTAATTATCTGCCTCAAAACAAACTCTTGAATATCTTTCAGAGATGGAATGTCTTGAACTTCCAACTTTATTCAATCCAGCGTTAAGCTCTTGTTCTTGATGGATTGGCAGCATTCACTAGCTACCGATTAGTTAGAAGAACTTAGAACTTAACTTGTTTCCCGGCGGACTAATAAAACCCAATGCACTGCGTCATACCGGAAATACGCACACACTCCTGTCATTGACAGTGCTACTAGCCAATGAGTGCTAACTGTGAGTTTTCTCACAGTCCTGTACAGCTTATGCAAGCCTATGCATCAGAAGTTGCGTACGAAGCGCGTCAAAGTGGCTGAGGCTGAGACTAGTAGTAAGCTAACATGTTCGTGACACTGCAACAGCAAGGCTATTTAAGAATAACAAACAGACAAGTGTTTAAAAGTATTACATTTTATTGTCGGTTCACAATTACAAAATGTCTTTGCAATGTTGCATTAAAGAGTATCGAATCGATTAAACATTAGCGTTAAGTTCAGTCATTGGTGTTCAAAGCAAGTCGAGGCCCAGGTGCGACCGTGAAGGGATCAGAAAGTTATCCCACGAGATGGGAAACCAGAAAAACAGGAAGGGAAACTTCCGCCCGTGAACGGAGCAGAGAAAAACAAAGGAAAGGGGAGAAACAAAACCTCCGGGCGTGAGACAAACAAAAGACAAACCCCAAAAACAGGGCGAAGCTCATAGACTCAAGCAGAGAAAAGAAAAGAACAGAATTGCCTCTAGCTCAGAAACTGTCAGAGCTAAAATAAAAGGCAAACGGAAACGAGGCGAAGCCGAGGTTACTGTCTAGTAGCGAGACAGAGAAAAGAAAACCAAGGTAGGAAATAAGGAGTAAGGAGAACAGAAACCTAAGAACTATTAATCTAATACTCTACAGACAAGTCCCGCGTGTTCTTTTGAAGCTCAGAAGTACAAGTGGTTGCCTGAAATTCCTACACCGCGTTACCTGGCTTAGAATGACACAGAAGTACCTGAACCGGAAGGCAAAGAGCTTAAATAGCCCGGGCAGGTGATGCCAATTAAGAAGGGCGATTGGGAGCGACCTTCTCCTCCACAGGGAGGAGAAGGAAACCTGCAAAAACTGTGACACTTAATCATTTTGACACCAAAAACATCTGACACCACCTGGTACCGTAACCATTGTACTGTGATATGAATCGTAGCCTAGCCTAGCGATCGTTGAGTGTACCGTTACATCCCTAATAGCTAGGCAGCTTTACACCTATGATTGAATAAATGTCAATAAACACAGTCATTTGACATACCTCTGTATTTACTCCTCCTCCTTTTTTCTTTTTCTCCCCTGTGAACCAGAAGGCTTGGTGTTGAATCTCTTCATGTTGAAAATTTTAGTTTTGAAACTGTTATTTTGTTTTGATGGATCCCTGACTCTGCCCTCCAATCACAGTGCTGCTGTGAGAACAGCTCGGCAAAACCAAAAAATGATGGAGAGGGGCGCCGTGCTGGGGCACCACTAACTTTTATTAATCAAATTCTGAAAACTTACACATTTTGATCTGGGGGGGTGCCCAACATTTTTATATTTTATAGCGCCTATGCTTAGTTATAAAATAAAATATTACATATTTTATGCTAGCCTATTAATTGATGTCAATGCTAAATAAAGTGTGTTTCAATACTTAACGGTAACAAGGGGAAGGCCAGTCCTGATTCCGTTAAGTGACGTCAGCTGGTCCCCGCAGATGTGTGGACTCCTGGGAGACTTCTTCACGGAAATCGGGGTTGCGACGGGGTTCCAGTCAGGATGATGTAGATGAGCACAGATCTCCACTTGGGCCCGTGCCGCAAGGGAGATAGTAGAGGAACAGTCTGAAGAAACGTATCCTCAAAACAGCTGTTGAAGAATAAACCAGTGGTTTCAGTGGTGCGTCTGGTAGGGTTAGACAACGTCTTTACCATCAGAGCAACGTTGGTAGAGTTTGATGGGTTTTTATGGTCAAAAGTCAGTGCCGTGACCGAACCTGTTCCTTTGATCCCAATTGGTAGATGGCTTTATGCATTTTATTGACTAATTTCCTTGGAACCATCAATAAAACACAGATGGATCAGCCATTTACAATCACCTCATGGTGTGCGGATGTGTGTTAAATTGGAGTCCCCCTTTCCTTCTCAAAAGAGGGGGGTGTCCCTGTCCAAACTAGTGCCTGATCGATCAAGCAGTCTGTGTTCATCTCAGAGTCACATGAAGAAGGCGACAGACACTCCATTGTGCCTCAGTCTGATCAGGAGTGTTAATTATGAACGACTCCGCAGTGGGCCCAGTCCCATGATCAGAAAGCCAGAGTCCCAAAATGTCCCTGTGTATCATTACAGTCCCCCCTCTTTGTGGGAAAAGACATTATACACAGTCCCAAAATGTCCCTGTGTATCATTATACAAGTAATACAAAAGCAAGACACACACTATTGCTCAGTGTCACACACTATAGCTTGTATGTCTTTATATATCATTATCAATGATCATCAACAACCACTTTTATCAATAAATTGAATTAATAACATGCATTCCCAACAAGGTTATTATCATAAACTAACACAAAGACAAAAACTAGGTGTGAAAAACATTATCGTACAAGTTTTGAAAAGAAAGTCATAACACCCCTTGTCCCTGCCCACAGAGAAAGAGACATCCCCCACCCCACTTCTTCCACAGACCTCCAAGATCCAAGATGTCTAGATACGATTGCAGGATTACAGACTGCTATAACGTTACAGTGAAAATGTCAGCTATAAGAATCCAGTAAAACAATGGAATATTTTAACATTAACGCAATTAACCATTTACCATTTGGTCACCAAACTCGCTAATGAAATGATGGTTTTGCTAAAGTTAGCTATCTTCCTGATGACTCGTGATAGCTAATGTTTGCCAAGTATTTTATTTATTAAATTGTTGAACAAGGCTAACATTACCCTCTATCCCAGACTTGGCTACCCGGTACTTGGTTATACGTTTTACAATAGACCGGGCTGGTTTTCATAACTGCTAAATAAAGGAGAAAATTAATAAAGGACCCAACTTTCAGTGAGCCAGTTTTACTCAAACACTACAATTGACAATGATGGCTTGCTGAATTATATAATGTTAGCTAGCCAATTTTATAAAGACCCTGGATACACTGGGCTCTAGTTCCCAACAAGGCTAGCCTGGCTCAGGCTACAAGATATGTTTGTCCCACTGTCAATAAAGTAATCTGATCGGATTTCAGATATCGGATTGGATCAAATCTTGAAAATGGGTTGTTCAAAAGAAAAAAAGGATTCTGAAATCGGATTAGATCACGTAATCCAGTCTTGGTTTTGATCTGGATCAAACCTTCAGTATGTGTTGTTCAAAACTTTTCAGTTGGATTGGGATACCTTTGATCCAAAAAATCAGGATTATCCTGATCCCAGCAGAAGGGTGGATTCAGGGTGGATTTCAGGAACAAAATGTAATAAAACTTTAAAATTGGTCAAATAATACAACATTTGTATCATGTACTGTATATATATATATTAATTTATATTCTGCACTTGATTTGTTTAACTGTTACAGTGATAAAGTAGACATTAGGCTACCTATTAAGCCTTTCACAACAGTAAAGTAAAAAAGAAAGTGTTTGTTTTTATGTATTTGTTGTGGGTCAGATGAGGGGTCTGACTGTTTAAAAGAAATTGAAAATGGAAAGTGATGTGCTGTTTTCTGCCTATTCAAATAAAAACACTTAAAGTGACCCCACGCTGGCTATTCTACCTGTCGTTCTTTACATAGCTAGTAGCCTACATTGTGATATGTAGTCCCATTTAGAGCACTGGTAATCTGGATTTGGTAATCTTGAAAAGTTTGTATCTGGATCAGAGTTATTCAATCCAATGTTGCTTTGAAAAACCGGCACAAAAGTAAGATGGATTACCTGATCCTGGATAGCAAAACATGGGATTTCCAAATCTGGATCATTCTGATCCAGATTAAACTTTTTAAAGGTGATGAAAGCATCATAAAACTTTCCGCATCGAGGACGACAGACAGATCACACTGAGTTTGTGTAGCATTACTCTGAACCAGGCATTATCTGGCTACAGTTGGCATACATGGTTATAGCCAAGTAGCTGGTTCTTGCTGACGCAATCTATACAACAGATAACATTAGTAAACATTTCCTTCTTCCAAGAACTAGCTGCTGAATGAAGTAACATTATCAACATCTGTCCTTAAACCAATCCACTCATCACCTTCTAAAATGAGCACCTATGTTTACTCTAGTTTTTTCAATTCTCTTTTCTTTATCTTTGCCTGAAATAGTGCCAGTGTAATGAGTCGCTTGTCTGCCATTGTTGGTGAAGTTTCTAGCTGGTGAACACGCAAGGTCAACCTCATTGATTGGTTTGTGACGTGAACTGGCCTATCTCTTCAATTGGTTTACGTCATGAGCCACTTTGTTTTGAAAACAAACATTTGGGCAGAATCGCTTTTAGAATGCAGAATTTGAGGGTATAAATACAGTGCATGGTGCTGGATTGTCTCTCACAACCACAGGTTATGGTAATTGTAATTGTTCATGCCCCCCCGGCTTAGCGTTACGTCAATTACCATACACCTGGTTATTATAATAGCTTGATTTTGGGACGTAACAGTATTATAGTGTTAGTATTAATACAATAATTGTATTAATAAACATTTTGTTGTTAATATGAGGTCTCAAACTACTTAAAGTGACTTTGCATAAATAATGAAGCATTCTAAATAGAAAGATCTTATGTGTATGCCTTTATGCATTTAACCAAACATGTAATTTTGATCAAAGAACAAATTCAGAACTAAACTTTGGAACTATTCCTAACGAATAACTAAAAAATTACAAATGGCGGAATATTCAGGAACCGTGAATTAAGCACAGTTAAGGATCAAATCTGATGAAGCAAATGTTTCATGAATGAGGCCCAGAAAAAAGCATGACGGCCCAGAGTGTAACAAGAAGAGACCGGTTCTCGACCCCACATTTCCATCCTTCCACAATATTCAAATCCGTTCCTCAGTGGAAGCCTCAATTTGCCCCCAAATTTTTATTTATTTATTTATTTATTTATTTATTGCTTGTTTGTTTGTTTGTTTGTAACAGTTTCACCTATATCCCTCCAACAATCATGTCAAGCAAAGGCCCAGCTTGCATTCCGCTTGAGGGATCAAATGAGAAGCACTCATGGATTGACCGTGTAACATAGGCCGAGAATTTGAAAAACAATTTTTGCAGCAAGTTGTTGTTGTGCTGATGTTAAAAAGATTGATGTTGACAAACACCCCCCCCCCCCCTCTTTCCCAATATATTTTCCCTACAGGCAATGTTGACTACTAAACAGAGAATAAGAAACAGGCAAGGTGTTTTGCTGTTATGATATATTTTATATCCTTTATGTGCCCTCCCATTGGGGTTTGAGAAGCAAAACAACAAATACTTAAGCAAAGGAAAGAAGACTTATGGTTTTTAGCTTGTAGTGTGTTGAAGCATCGAAGTTAGTCCTGGACGTTGCTGCCAAAGACCTGGGCAGGTCAGATTTATCTGGCTAACACAGGTTGCTCCAAATCTCCCACATCAGACTTGATGGTATTCAAAAGGGGGATATGCAAAAAAGGGTAAAAGGGTTTTTCTGTGTGGTTCAGGTAGGAATTGAATATATACTATATATATATATATATATATATATATAAACCCTTGTTTGTTTTATTTGCAGAGTGGAGTTTGGTTTATTTGTGCAGAGTGGTTTGTTTTTGGCGGCACGGTGGTGCAGTGGTTAGCACTGTCGCCTCACAGCAAAAGGTACCGAGTTCGAATCCCGGCCGAGGACCTTTCTGTGTGGAGTTTGCATGTTCTCCCGGTGTCCGCGTGGGTTTCCTCCGGGTACTCCGGTTTCCTCCCACAGTCCAAAGACGTGCAGGTTAGGCTAATTAGAGACTCTAAAATGCCCATAGGTATGAGTGTGTGAGTGAATGGTGTGTGTGCCCTGCGATGGATTGGCGGCCTGTCCAGGGTGTATTCCTGCATCTCGCCCAATGCATGCTGGGATAGGCTCCAGCACCCCCCGTGACCCTGACCAGGAATAAGCGGGTTAGATAATGGATGGATGGATGGTTGGTTTGCATATCAGTTGCATTGCACAAAGCAATCTCTGCCTGAAATATCTGCTGAGAAGCATTTATACTTCATATTCTATGCCTGTTCAAACCTTTATTAACCAGTGATCCATGGCCAATTCTAAGAGATTTGGCCCTAAAGCTCTTCCTCTGTTTGCTCCAAATCCACTTCGCCTCATCCTAGCAGGGGGGACAATCCATCTGCAAAGGTCAGGTTTTTTAAATCACCTCTGGCCAAGCCTAGCCTCCATGGGGCCAGCCCGGCCATTCTCAGTGTATCACACTGGATTTAACAAATCTCATAAAACTTGGCTTCTGCATCCCACGCTCCAGGAAACGGCACGGCCGCCAGCATACTGGGGGCCAGCACAGCAACACCCCTCCTGTAAAAGCCTGTCAGTCAGGAGCTGTAATGACCCCTCTGTGGAGACTGTAATGATTAACTCAAATGGGGGGGGCAGTTGGAGTCCTGGCTATCTAACAAGTCTGAGATAACCGTTAACCCTGGGAATAGCCTATTTGTGATCAAAAAGTGAACAAGCTCTTAAGCAACCTGGAGTGGCAGGCCTCCAAGTCCCCAGGACCTCTGTAGCAATAATGGAACAGACGCTAACAACTCCCGTGGGCTTCTGCCTTAACCCCTTCGTGCAGATGGCAAATTTGGTGAATTCTCACCTATTTAGGGGGTGCTCTGTTTAAAGCTTTATAACTTCAGGTGTGAAAATCACAGAAACTTGGTAAATGGCTTAAATGAAACAAGACAGGTGTACCATTTACAAGACAAACTTAGATTTGTTTTTTTTTCAAAATCACATTTCCATTTGATCATGGGTTTTATTTTTTTATAAAGTTTTAGAATAGAATAACTTTTTTTTTTTTTTTACTGTAAGGGAACTTTAGTTGTAGTTACCAGCAATAAAAAATACATAGACAGTGGGGCAGACCCATAACACACAAACAAACATGTTAAATAAAGACATTCAATGTGCAATGTAGCGTGAGGTGTGAGGTAGGAGGAGCCAAACGCAGCAAGGGGATTCATTAAGCCCTAAGGCCACTAAGGCGGGAAACCCCGCAGATAAGGAAGGGAGACAAGACATAGAACACACGTACCAAAGCCACTAACCGGCTCACTGTCACGCGCCAATGAGTAGAAGCACAAAGCACTGGGCTCCCATACTTCTAAGAGCTAAGTGACTAAAGAGAGCCAGAAATAACAAACGCCCTGTCTCGATAACGAGACGCATAAGAACAGGCGAGTAGCACAATGGCACAAACAAAACACACAGCAAACAACGAATTAGTATACAGGAGGCGAAAGGAATGGAGATCTAACGTTCCAAGGCTACTCTCAAAAACAGTCAAACACAGACATGTCCAAAACATCGCCCAGTCTTCCCTATAGGAAGACATGTACTGAAGGACGACACAGAACTACAGTTCTGAACAAAATCGCCAAAACTCCATATACAGAGACAAGTACCAAATAGAGCGAACAGGACAGCGGTACCGGACAGTTACCGGCTAAAAGACCAAAACGAGATTGATAGAAAATAAACGCCGTGCCTCTTGGTAAAGAGAAAATGTAACGAGGCGAAGGAACAGGTATAACGTTCCATGGCTAGTTTCATAGGCTCGCAGTAAATGCAGAAAACATAAAGGGGTAAACGCCCGATCTCCCAGGAGAGAGAAACATTTTACAGGCGAGACGAAGGAGCACCGTCGTCCCATAACTTTAATAGCAAACATGACTAATGCAAGCTTAATTGAAAACACATGCCCTAGCCTCTCAGTAAAGGAATATGTAACGAGGCGAAGGAACAGAGAGCTAACGTCCCAAGGCTATTTTCAGAAACACACAAACATGTCCACAACATCACCCAAGCTCCATATAAGGAGAGACACACCCGGAGAATGAACAGAACAACAGTTCCGAACAAAATCGTCCCGCAAGTAAAAGGACGAACAGGACAGCTGACCAAAAGACCAACGCAAAATAGAAAATAGCATGCACTGCCTCTCAATATAATAAAGAAAACCCTGACTCACAACAAAGGGGAACGTAGTCCACGAGAAGGAGACAAAACAGGGAACAAACGTACCGAAGCTACTAACCGGCTCACTGTAACACGGAAATGAGTAGAAGCTCAAACGCCTGGTTTCTCAGTAAGAAAACCAAACAGAGGCAAAATGGAACAAAGAACTGCTACCCTATACTTCTACGAGCTAAGTAACTAAGTAGAAGCGTGAACGCCCGATCTCCCAGGAGAGAGAAACATTTTACAGGCGAAATAGAGCAGAGATCTGTGGTCCCATACTTCTACGAGATAATTAACCAAAGAGCCAGCAAGAACAAAGCCCTGCCTCAGCAATGAGGCATTAGAATAGGCGAGAAGCATAAATGGTACAAATAACAAATAACGCCCTGACTCACCGTATGGACAAAGCCCTACATCTCAGTAAGAGGAAAGGTAACGAGAAAAAGGAAGGACCAGGAAGAGGCGACTGAAACAAGCATGAAAAACCTTAAAGCTCAAGGCACAGTGGCAAGTCCCGCAAAACTCCAATCAAACAAAAGGGAGCAAAAATAGTCTCCTAAAAAACCATACTGGCTAAGCGATAAAAGGGCAAAATAATACGAGACGTTAAAACAGGCGAGTAGCACAAAAGGTACAATTAACACACACCAGACAATGCAAATAATACAAAACAAACAGTCAATATCGAAACAATCACAATCAACAATCAATATCGAAGCCCAGAACGGAGGAAAACGTGGGCTTATATAACTCCCAGGTAAAGGGAGGCTTATATAGCTCTAAAGGTGACCACGCACAGGTGTGGATGCTGACAGAAGCGCCGCAATCAAGGCGGGGCAGAGCAAGCATCCACTAAAAGGGCAGCGCCCTCGCGTGACTACCGAGGAAAACGACTGCATGGGGAAAAAGGCATCAAAACCATGACACAATGGAATCACTGAATTAATTAAATTAAATGAATTGAAGTGAAGGTATGAGTCGAGTGGAATACAGCCAAGCGTTATGATGAAAAAACCCCGCAGAGCAATGCGTCTCTCGGATCACAGATGTTTTACTCCAAACTTTGTTGGCATGCTGTATATACAAACTCCGCCTCCGCGACATTTTTCCATACACGTACAGTCTCTGCCTTGTCGGAAACGCAGTGTAGTGCATCTCCATTTTGGGAAACAACACGTGACACAGAACTGCATTTCCAGAAAGACTACATACTCCAGCAGGCGTCACTGTTATGTGATCCTGGGTGGAATTCCCCACAGACTTGACCAATCAGGAATGAGTTCTCATTCAATAAAACGTCCTGTCCAGTATCACTCTCTCTCTCACATCAAAGCCACAGAACCAGCCTGCGTACTCCAGTACAGTAAGACTGATACAAACATCCAGGCAATAGTTTAGGAAACTTTTGTTTAATGTTATCATCAATGTAATTACATGTTTGATTTTGTTCATTGTGTGTGTATTTAGAGTATAACTTACCACATCGCTTACAGGCTATCGACAGCCAATTAGCATGTTGTAGAGCCTACTCTAACTTTTAATACTGACTTACTAACTAATATTGATTCAGGACGGCATGGTGGTGCAGTGGTTAGCACTGTCGCCTCACAACCAGATGGTACCGAGGGCCTTTCTGTGTAGAGTTTGCATGTTCTCCCCGTGTCTGCGTGGGTTTCCTCTGGGTACTCCGGTTCCCTCCCACAGTCCAAAGACATGCAGATTAGGCTAATTGGAGACTTTAAATTGCCCATAGTTATGAGTGCATGAGTGTGTGAGTGAAAGGTGTGTGTGTCCTGTGATGGATTGGCGGCCTGTCCAGGGTTTATTCCTGCCTCTCGCCCAATGCATGCTGGGATAGGCTCCAGCACCCCGCGACCCTGACCAGGAATAAGCGGCTTAGATAATGGATGGATATTCATTCAGGATAACCTGCGAAAATGAGAAATTAACATATTTTTCAATTTAACACGCACAATCTTCTTTACACCTCGTTAGTTGATCACCTCGGACAAGTTTTACACGTGTTTTTGTACACGCGAACCTTTAGTAAATTGACCCCCATACTATTCATGTGTAATTTACAGCTTAATCTAGTCCCACCCCCGATTCCCATAGAGATCCATTCAAATGCAGAAAGGTTATAGTATCGCTTGTAAGAGTACCTGAAGATATCAAGTGTCGTTTGATGTTGTTGGATCACATACATCAGGAAGTCATGGCATGCAAAGGATATGCAACCAACTATTAAAAATGATGACTTTAAGTTCATGTTAATTTGTCTAATTACTTTTGGTGCCCTAAAATGGGGGTGTGGGGGGTTTATGTGAAAAATACTACAATTACTACACGGTTCACCCGATATGGATGTTAATACCCTCAAATAAAAGCTGAACGTCTGCACTTTAACCTCATATTGGTCTGCACATATATAACCTCATATACTGTTCCATTTAAAATCCAAAGCGCTGGAGTACAGAGCTAAAATGACAAAAAAATGTGTCATTGTCCAAACACTGCATGTCAAAACATTTTTTTTATTATCTGTACACACAAGCCCACAACTTCGTCTACAGCCCAAACACATTTTTCCATACTCCTGAGAGAAAAGGGATGTTAGTCCTACCTACCAAGTCTTGTTTATAACCATGGAACAATTCAAGCAAGAATGAATTTGTGCGGTTTGGACCAGTTTAATTGCATTCAGAGGTAATCAGATTCTGAACAATTTGAAAAAAAGGGGCTGTGGGCATTCTCATTGCCCACAGACTGGCGTTTTGAGAAAGTGAATCTGTAATTTCCCTAAAATGTGCACACAATTTGTCTCAATAAAACAAAAGCACTCTGTGTTATTTATATATATATATATATATATATATATATATATATATATATATATATATATATATATATATTTGTTTTTATCTGTGTTGTGTGCAGCTAACCTACTGCACTCCTCTGGGGTCATTCTATACTTACTCATTATTGTGATATGCTAATAAATCATAAATTAGCTTAAATTAGGTACTTAAATATGAATGGCTTGTAATGACTTTATTGTGCATCAGAAGGGCTGTGGAGCTGCTCAATGCGGAGAGGGGTCAGAAGGGCTGTGGAGCTGCTCAATGTGGAGAGGGGTCAGAAGGGCTGTGGAGCTGCTCAATGTGGAGAGGGGTCAGAAGGGCTGTGGAGCTGCTCAATGTGGAGAGGGGTCAGAAGGGCTGTAGAGCTGCTCAATGTGGAGAGGGGTCAGAAGGGCTGTGGAGCTGCTCAATGTGGAGAGGGGTCAGAAGGGCTGTGGAGCTGCTCAATGTGGAGAGGGGTCAGAAGGGCTGTGGAGCTGCTCAATGTGGAGAGGGGTCAGAAGGGCTGTGGAGCTGCTCAATGTGGAGAGGGGTCAGAAGGGCTGTGGAGCTGCTCAATGTGGAGAGGGGTCAGAAGGGCTGTGGAGCTGCTCAATGTGGAGAGGGGTCAGAAGGGCTGTGGAGCTGCTCAATGTGGAGAGGGGTCAGAAGGGTTGTGGAGCTGCTCAATACGGAGAGGGGTCAGAAGGGCTGTGGAGCTGCTCAATGTGGAGAGGGGTCAGAAGGGCTGTGGAGCTGCTCAATGTGGAGAGGGGTCAGAAGGGCTGTAGAGCTGCTCAATGTGGAGAGGGGTCAGAAGGGCTGTAGAGCTGCTCAATGCGGAGAGGGGTCAGAAGGGCTGTAGAGCTGCTCAATGTGGAGAGGGGTCAGAAGGGCTGTAGAGCTGCTCAATGTGGAGAGGGGTCAGAAGGGCTGTGGAGCTGCTCAATGTGGAGAGGGGTCAGAAGGGCTGTAGAGCTGCTCAATGTGGAGAGGGGTCAGAAGGGCTGTAGAGCTGCTCAATGTGGAGAGGGGTCAGAAGGGCTGTAGAGCTGCTCAATGTGGAGAGGGGTCAGAAGGGCTGTGGAGCTGCTCAATGTGGAGAGGGGTCAGAAGGGCTGTAGAGCTGCTCAATGCGGAGAGGGGTCAGAAGGGCTGTGGAGCTGCTCAATACGGAGAGGGGTCAGAAGGGCTGTGGAGCTGCTCAATGTGGAGAGGGGTCAGAAGGGCTGTGGAGCTGCTCAATGTGGAGAGGGGTCAGAAGGACTGTGGAGCTGCTCAATGCAGAGAGGGGTCTGCTCAATGCGGAGAGGGGTCTGCTCAATGTGGAGAGGGGTCTGCTCAATGTGGAGAGGGGTCTGCTCAATGTGGAGAGGGGTCTGCTCAATGTGGAGAGGGGTCTGCTCAATGTGGAGAGGGGTCTGCTCAATGTGGAGAGGGGTCTGCTCAATGTGGAGAGGGGTCTGCTCAATGTGGAGAGGGGTCTGCTCAATGTGGAGAGGGGTCTGCTCAATGTGGAGAGGGGTCTGCTCAATGCGGAGAGGGGTCTGCTCAATGTGGAGAGGGGTCTGCTCAATGTGGAGAGGGGTCTGCTCAATGTGGAGAGGGGTCTGCTTCCTGCTTCCTGCAGTTTCCCCTTGATACCTTTCACCTTTTACTATTAAACGCAACATTGCTATTTATATTTCATTCATCATTATCTTAACTTCTTTCTTTATATCTTTTATTTTTCTTTATTTTACTCTGTCTTTAGATTCCAACTTTAAATTACAGAAATAAAAGTGCAGAGGAACAAACTTTGAAACTGTATTAGACAAAGATAATACCATTAATTTAAATCCTCAATGTTCAGCTAGCGAGGTTGTTACGCAGATTGATGGCTTTACAGTTTGGAAGGGAATGGCCCTGCGGATGACATAGGAAGTCGGCATCAGAGGAGGAAGTGATCACGGACTGATCCAGAACATCCCTGAGACTAATCCCTCATTATTCAGAGCCTCTTCTGGTTTTACTCTTGATTAACTACGATTGGATTAGTCCTCCTTTAAGATACTCATAGGCCTGTTCACACTGTCCTTAGCGCCGGGCCAAGAGCCTCCTTAGCCTCAGGCTAAGAGAGATTTTAGCCCAAGGCTAAGCAAGTGTTCACACTTGCACATTCTAAAGTGGGCTAGCACCAACCTTAGCCCTGGGCACCGACTTTTTGGGGTTAGCCCCAGAAATCTACCCAAATACGGTGGCAAAATAGCCAGTGCTAAACAGGGTCAGTGGCAACAATTGTGGCAACGCATATAATTTTCACTGTCCAATCCAATAGTGTGGAACGGACGTTAGCCCAGGGCTTAGGAGTACAGTGTGAATCCTGAACCCAGGGCTAACTCTTAGCACAGGGTTAATAAATGCTTGTGTGAACACAGGATGAGGTAGCCCAGGGCCACCTACAGCGCAGTGTGAAAAGGCCTACTTTGTTTTTTCTGTCGACAAGCCTTTTACAGCACTCAAAATATGCTCAAAATATTTGTTCTTCCACACAGTGTTTTATTTCTCCCGTACGCAAAGAGTGTATGAGAGTGTGCAGGGAGACGCCTCTGCAGCAAGTATATTTCTCCCGTACGCAAAGAGTGTATGAGAGTGTGCAGGGAGACGCCTCTGCAGCAAGTATATTTCTCCCGTACGCAAAGAGTGTAAGAGACTGTGCAGGGAGGCGCCTCTGCAGCAAGTATAAACCTTGACGACAGACCACAAACCTATGCCCAGCTATTCAAATTAGAAATTCGCACCTTTTCTGTAATTATAATATGCCCTGTAGCATGAGGCCAGCAATACTATTCGTCATTGTTCTTTAATATCATGTTTGGCTCTATCTTGACGATCGTAGCGCATGGTCCAACTCCACTTTTGTGACCGGCACATATTTTGAGCGCAAAGTAAGGCGCAAGGTGGGCTGAAATGGGCTGAACTTCGCCTCTTCATTAATTATAGGTGTGTCTTGAGCATAACATGCAATAAACCAATCAGTGTGCCATTCCCTTTAAAAGCTACCTGCATTTGCACCTTGGCAGATTGCGAATATAATGGTGGATTTAATAAGACTGCAAAAAGAGCGGGGAAACATGCTCGTGTGCAAGGTTAAAGTGTGCGAACATATGATATCAATATTAGGATCAATATTATTCGGACTAACCATTATGACTTTTTTTCATACACACAATAATCTTCTTTAACATTAGGGTTTAACGCTGGCATAGGTTCCCTGTAATTCCCGACCAAACGATTTCCCCATTCCCAGTAATATAATAATGGGAAAACAGTCAAATATTTTCCATTAGCTTACACCAGTGCTGATATTTTAGAAAAAATATGCGGCTTAATTGCCAAAAATTATCCTGGCCAC